>JABSTT010003180.1:0-33469 GCA_013339685.2 Hyalomma asiaticum
GAACGACAGAAATAAGGGAGCAGAATAATAATAAATAAATAAGAAATAAATAAATAAATAAATAGGCCGAATACTATCTATTGAAGGAAGATTTCTCAAAAGAGAGTATTCTCCAAACGGCGGTAAGATACTGCTGCTCGTCCTCACACAGGGGGAGGGGGGGGGGGTGGTTCGTTAGGAAGGAAGAGACGCTAATTTCTGTCTCCCATTACTGGGGGAACACGGCTAAGCGCCTGACACAGGTCACAATCAGGGTGTCATGCAGCAAGTGACTCGTCATCGCTTACTTCTCTTTGCTGCAACTGGTCTAGGGTGTACATCTGTGCCACACATTCTCTTGATTCGATCCTAGTGCAACAAATCTGTTTACCTGTACAGAAAAATGTTTTAATTTAATGCTTTGTCGCAGTCATCGCTGAGATCGTCAACCTCGAAGAGGGAGCGCCCAGTCGATCATCATGTAAAGACGTCTTACGCAGCCCCTTACACAGGCCGGAACGCGCACCGCGTTTGCCGACGCCATCACATGACAGCTGAGAGAGTATAAGGCGGAGAGGCCACAGCGTCTTACACCAGCTTCTTACACGGGCCGTAACGCGCTAGCACAAACGCGTTAGAAACGCGCAGTCTTTCGTTAATATTGGGTGTTTACTGTCATCGGGGTGCATGCGTCCATGTGCGCCTCGTGGCGTAGTAGCTAGCGCCGCGCGTTCGGAAGCAAGGGGTCCCTGGTTCGATTCCGCGCTTCGGACACAACGTTCGGAATTTTTTAAGGGCGAAGCTCCTTAAGGCGTGGGTCGTGCGTCCCCGATGGATGTATGTAGTAGTAGTAGTCGTAGTAGTAGGTAGCCACCGGCGCGTGCCTGCCGGAGGGCACGCACGCGCCGAGGGCGAGCGCGTGGCACCTGGCGCTCGCCCTCGCCGCGAGCGCCGGAGCCACGCGCTCCCCGGCAAACTCGACACTGCCCCGGAAAACGCGGAGACAACGTTGGCGCAGGCAGCGTCTCCTAGCGAGTTTCTTGATTGAGAAATACCGACTGCTCGCGTTGGAGAAGCGTTCACCGGCAAAACCCACATATATATAATATATATATATATATATATATATATATATATATATATATATATATATATATATATATATACACATGGATCTTGCAATGAAGTGCCGGTGGGAGATTTCACTTGTGCATTGTGCATAGTTGAACCGTGAGGATTCGTAGCATGCGCGTTAACTAAATTAATCCGGAACTCGGCACGATCTACGATGCACATCCCGAGCTTCGCCCACTCATCATCATTCACTCCGTGGATATGCTGTAATTTTTTTTTCTCATCGTCCATGGTCCACAAAGCGCGATCCGACACGTACGGCGACGATCCAGGAGAATGAGAGGAGCGCTCCCCACGCAGCAGCCAATCGGAGAGCAGCTGCACCGCCAACGCCATCTAGCGTACCTCCACCCAACCGCCATATTGTACGCATGTCTATGGGACAGCGCCCTGTCGGAAACGAGACGAGAAATGGAGATGGACGACACAGAATGCGTACAGCGCCATCTAGTTGTATCGTCACCCAACTGCAGTTTGCATGCATCTCTATGGGACAGCGCCATCTATTGTATGCTAAGGGAGACGCTACTGGCTACGCAGGATGCATCGACAACCGAGAACCGCCCAGGTGATGCCATAAGGAGCTTCGCCTCTTAAAAATTCCAAATTATTGACGATGATATGTTAAAACGCGTGATGGGAGATCACCTTGACACCCTAAGAAAAAATAGGCACAATCATACGCACGGACGCATCTGTCAGTGAAGAGAATGCAGGAGGGAATATTTATTCGACCACATTAAACAGGTGTTTTTCACTTAGGCTTTCCGAATTCACATCAGTATTTCAGGCAAACATGCCGACAATGATTCGTTCCTTACGTAAATTCACACCACATATTTGTTTGTTTAACATGTTTATCCCAACATTTAAGTTGGGATGAACATGCGGAACGCGTAACTGAAGATGTTAGTAAACCTTGGGGTAACATTACAAATTGCGAGACACTCTTCCCCAAAGGTAAAGCTGTTGCTTTACAATTGCATGTTGCCTTCTCATGCAAGCTACTGTAGCCTTGCGTGCGGAGCGACGCCTCAAAGATTATAAGCCGGCTATCCGTCTTGCAAAAAAAAAAAAATTGCACCACGTTGCTCATATTCAGCATCACGCTCAGACGGGACATATAGTTTCATCACTCCAAATTATTCCTTTTTTTTAAGCCGTGTGATTTCCGTTTCTGAATAATGTACAGGCTGCGAGCAAAAGTATACGGACCACGCGAGCGCGTGCCAAACTGGCTTTCCGCTCCACCTAGCGGAACGCCGCCTAACGGCCACCGGAGAGCTCCACCGGAAATTAGTCTACTCGCTACCCGCTAGCATGTCAATTTTTCAATGCCGTACACCGCATTGTTAGTTTGCTGTTTCCACGCACAGCGCTCGTCGGCGGTAAGAACGCCACATGTCTGCCTTGTTAGCGGTATCACAGCTGTCACGGCCTGCATCGACCGGCTTGCCGATGAAGAGAGATCAGTTTCGCGAAGCGCTATCGTCATATGAACCCGTGGATTCGGATACCGAAGAGCGCTTAGCGTTAGAAAGAGAAAGGTGGAAAACACTTGTTCCAAGTTGGAAAAACAGACAGGCCCTAGATTTAAGGAGGGATGCTTCTTGCCCGTAGCGCTGCTGTCGATCGCAGCTGACGTGACGGAAGTGTCGCGGAGAGCCTGTGAGCCACGCGATGCCGTGGTCCGTATACTTTTGCTCGCGCCTGTACGTGCCAAGCGTAAGGAGCAATGAAGCCAAATTTATAAATACTTGCAAGCTAATAAAGCCTGGTGAAATTCAGCACGACATTCTACATCGCGAAACATGGGCGGCTCTTTTTTCACGGACCGAGCAAGGGCTAGCGTAGTAGATTGGAATGCGAAATCCCAATACTACTTAATAAATTTCCGAAGTGGAATATTGATATACACGCACTTACTCTAAAGTAAAACAGAAACTAAAATAACTGCACACTGTTTCCGAAAAACATGCACATATAATTCCAGTGGTTGCTTTGCGCATAGCAATGTGTTGTAATTTCGGTGTAATTACAAAAAAGTGCCTCGTTTTCAATTGTCTCTGAGATTGGAAATTCTTTCTCTGTGTACCAAAAGCTTATATTTTATAGATGTTGGTATGAGTCTTGGTATGTGTTTCTTTTTTTATATGTTGTTGCAGTGGCACTCGTGGTGACCGCGCTAGTGTATTGTCAACTGCGGTTGCAACGCGTGTTAACGGATGTTATAAGAATGCAATAAACAATACATACGCATTACTACCACTCAGCTCGATTTTGTTCAGATTTGCTTGATCCTGCAGGAATGCTTCACCCAGCGACGCTTATGATAAGCACGCCAGCGCACCGTAGTGTGTATTTCTTTTCGACAAAACAGACCTCTTTGCACTAACGTGAGTGCCGAACGTTATGTAATGCCGTGAACTATCCTTTAGTCTCAACAGTGCCGTTAGGTGGCTAAGGCGACCGTACACACATATTCAACTTGGCACCTCTTTGGAGCATTACATGGTTCGAATACACGGTCACATATTCACGCGCAGCTGACCCGAAGTCACGAAAATAGCGAGGTCGTCATAAAACAAAGCCAGGACGCAGAGGAGTTCTACTCTTTATGTATGATCTATGTGCAGCGAAATTCTTACACTTTAGAACGAAGATGAGCGTGATTGGGGGTCACCTATTCTTGTTTTGCTTTTTTTTTTCATCATATTTGGGATGATGGTCGGGTGGAAAGGGAGTTGAATACAATCACAATTCAGGCAAAACACACCAAACACGGCACTACAAAACAATTGCGAAAAACGAACGTGGTTCAACAAAGACAGATTTGATGAGAAAACCTCTTGAAGCCAATGTACAGAAACGTAGGCCCGGCACACACAATATGATAGCTTCAGGAATATAACACCTTAGCTTCTTTCAACTTTGTAGTATGAAAGACAGCCAACTGAGCTGATCAAAAATGTCATGTTCCAGTAACGTGTCGAGCGCTGACTGAAATGATTGATTATCGTTGACAGTGACAATGCTACATGGAAGTGAATGCCATTGTTCATTTTTCAGCACGACAGGTGAATATCGGCATACTTGGATAGATAGATAGATAGATAGATAGATAGATAGATAGATAGATAGATAGATAGATAGATAGATAGATAGATAGATAGATAGATAGATAGACTTTATTGAGGTCCTGAACGAATCCCCCGTCGCGGGCCGCTCCCACGTAGGGACGCGGAGGCCTAGCCTCACCGCCGCGTCGTGGGCCTTCTGGACAGCCTTAATTTGTTGTTGCAGTACCAGACTCTTGATTATGGAATAAAATTCTTCAGTGAAGTCCTGATGTCGTGGCTGTAAAGAGGGGCACCTTCAGATAATGTGTCTAAAATCATTGAGATCGGTACAGTCTCGACAAAGTGGTGAAATGCGAGTAGTGACTGTAAATCGAGAGGCGGGGGTGTGTCCCTGTGGCCGAGACAACATTTCGTGTGGGAGTGGGAAGGACGTACGGCCAAGTTGATACTGTTTTGTCACTTCGTTTAAAGTAGTCAAGACGTCCCTAAAATGAAGGCTGGGGGCCGATTCCTCTGTCTGAGCCACTTAAGTCCCGGCGTGGCAAGTGAAACCTCGCGCCCGGGAGTGGGCTAGCTTGTTGACACTGGAAAGGCCTCCGACCTTCGAGCGAAGATGAGCAGGGAACCAAGTGATAGAATGGTGTGTCAATTCCTTGTGAGCGAGAGTTCTAGAAACTTCTATGCAAACGGACCCAGAAGCCAAGGCCCTAGCAGCGCATCTAGAGCTAGTGTAAATATCAGTCCTTCGCAGATAAACGAGAGCGAGTGCAATGGTTATCTGTTTTGCTTTGTGAGAAAGGAGGGACGAACCAGCGCTGAGGAAAGAATCCAACTCTTAGTATCCGTGGATACTACTGCAAAGCGAGTCGGCAGCGCCGTACTGGGCAGCATCGAGAAAGCATGCAAGCGAGGAGTGAGAGTGAGCGGGAGCTAAAAGGGAGGATGCTCGAGCGACACGCCTGTCCCCGTTGTGTTGTGGGTGCGTAATTAGTAAGAGAGTAGAGACCTCCATGCAAGATCTCATGTGGTCAGATGCAAGTTTTGCATTTCGAGGGTGAGGAGGATGTGTCCGTATCTATCAGGATCTTCTTCCTGTTGATCTTAGTGAAAGCTTGGCAATCTGTGCGTTTGCTGCGCCTCGATTACTTTTTCAAGTGCATCGTGGACTCCAACATCCATCAGTTTCTCTGTGCTCGTGCGGACCGTTATTTAGAGGTATCTTGATGCTTTTCCTTGTGAGAGTGTTTAATTTAGCCCTCTCGTGGAGATGCCACTAGTGCATGGTTGCGACATAAACTACGCGGCTCATCAAAAAGGGACTGAACAGGTTTGAGGAGGTTGTCCTCACCGAAGTCCGCCCTGAGTGTTGGAGATCCTAGTGATTAATCGGATGACTCCTTCCGCTTTGGAAGTAAGACGGTCGATTATGCGGCCGTTCTGTCCATTGGCTTCGATGATCATGCCCTCAGGATCCGGTGCCCGCACCCGTTTGCAGCCTAATGTCCATGTCGGCCAGTGGTTCCAGTTTTCGGGCTTAGAACCCTCTTCTCGTGGGTCGACATAAGAGGACTTTAAACTTTGAGGGTGAGAGCTTGAGGCCCATTTTCTTGATGCAGACTTCGACGCAATCGACAGCCTCCTGAAGGAGCTCTCTACGTAGCCCTCCGAGCCACCGACACTCCACATGATATCGTCGAGTAGATGGCGGAGTTGGTGCCTTCCAGACATGAGAGCTCGGCGGAAAGCGGCACATGGCAATGTTACACAGCAGCGGGGAGACAATGGCCCTAACGTCCTTTGTCATACTGATGAATAATGTGATGTTTCAGCATTTTCATGACGCCCTGAGTGGATAGGGTGTGGTTTGGAAACCTTTCATGTTATAAGGAAATAGGTTTGTTTCCTATATATACTTCGAAATCCATCGTTGATGACGCGCTAGACGACCTTTCCTATACAAGACGTGAGGAAATTACGACTGATTTTGGGGAGAGAACAGATGCCATTTTTTCAGTGTTCGGGAAGACCCCTACTCTCAAACACGATTGTTTTCTTTGGTGCGGGTGGCCGCAGAGTCTTCGTCTAGGTTACGAAGCGTCTTGTTCGTGATGCCATCTGAGCCTAGGCCGGATTTCCCGTTAAGATTGGTTAACGCGTTCCGGACCTCTGTTTCCTGGGAGGGCTTGTCCAATAGAGGGCTGGTGATCCGTGTGTTGCGGGTGACCAGAAGGAGGTCGGTCTATGGCCAAAGGGAGGCATCTCCGGGCTAGAGACTCCGTTATTTGCATATCTGTTGTCGCTTTCCTTTTCCACTGTAGTATCCTGTCTACAAGACGCGTCTGGGTGATTAGATCTGGTCTCCTTGGCAGGTGCTTAAGTAGGTTTCACTTTTCCCCCACTCTCACCTGCCCATTCGCTGTGTTGCAGATTTCGTCCAGTGCTGTTTCTGCAGTGTCTGACAGTGGGCGGCTATTTCCTGATTGAGACTCGCTATGGCCCTTCCGCAGTCTGCGATTCAGACGGTGTGCCTCCACCTGTAAGAAGGGCACCCTTTTGCCTTCAGAAGATGGGCAAGCTTGCTATCCATTTTACCGTCCTTAAGATCACTCTGGATAGTTTTAGTGGCCGACCTGTCGTCTTCGCTTAGCTGAGATAGCCACTTGCGAAGTTCGGTTGGTCATTGCCGTTGTGTCTGGTTCCAGATCTGATCTCACGTAAGAGGTCCCAGTCTGTGAAGCTGAAAGCTCTAGAGGGTCTTCCCTGAGTTTGTAATGTTGTACTGAGAATACACTGGTCGCTCTTCAAGTCCACGACCAAGTTGGACCACGAGACCTCTCTCGTGGTTGCAACAAAGGTCAGGTCAGGGGTGATATCCCTGTAGCAAGAATTTCTAGTGCGGGTAGGAAGAGTGGGATCCGTCACTAGAGTGAGGTTAAGGTACGAGGCAGCTTGCCAGAGCTCGGCTCCTTAGGCAGTTGTGCGAGGTTAGCCCCAAGCGTGATGTGGTGCGTTGAAATCCCCAGCTATCACTGTGGGCGCGACCGGATTGCTAGGAATCATAAGGGCATTCGAGAGCAACGTGGTGAAGCGACGGTGCCTGCCTTTTGGAGTACGAAGGTGCTGTTTTTGAGCTTGATGCCTGGTATGATCTCTACGAGGGAGCGTTCAGACTTACTGTGTCTCATGTATAGCTTCTCCAAGATGGCAGTGTACTTCTTAGCCATCAAGTGCAGGTACCTCTGCCATCTGGACTTTTCGTGACGTGCAGTGTGTATCCCGACAGGCTCGCCGTTTCCGTCGTTTCCTGTAGCATAACAACTTGTGGTCGGTTTGACTGGGATTTGATGCACTATCGTAAGCAATATGAAAGGGAACACAGCAATATTTGGCAAACAGCCTCGATATCGATGCGGAGCGATACGCGGATGGCGCTGTGAAAAACCAAGTGGAAAGGAGGGCTCCCTTCTACTAACTGTTGGCACACCCACCACACTGGCGCTCGTACAAAGCAGCAACTTACGCCATTTCACCGATAACACGGTATCGTCCAATATTCGATAAGACGCGGCAATTGCCGCAGTAACATGCAGCGATTCGTTTGTTTTTCTTTCATTCTTTTTTTTCTTCATACAAGCGCATGGTACAATGCCAAGTCTTGCACTTTGTGCACAGAAACGTACGGCAGAAGTGCCAACAGTTGTTAGAACCGCTTTCCCCCCTCTATGTTTCCGACGTCTGCCGCCACGTATCACCGATAGCTGGGTTTCGGGCTGTTTGCCATGCATTCCTGTGTTCCCCTTCATATTGCTCACGATATTACTGCTCTAACGCTGCTCTTTTGTGATTGGAAGCAGGAACAGTTCCATTGAAAATTACGAAACTTGCTAAGGTGTCTGGCCCATTTGGGTACCTCTAGAGTTCTTCCTGCGAATTACTATGGAAGCCCCCGCGTGTGTCCGTCGTGACGTAAGGATTTACTTTTGGTTCGAGTAGCCTCAGCTGAGTGCAGAATTAGCGTGGTCAGCTTCGCTCGTCTATTTGTCAAATGCCGCAATCGACTGGACCACCGTCTTCAATGCATTTTTGATCTCATCCAAGCTATCCTTGACCTTCGTCGTTTTCCTTGGCGGGTTTGGCTAGTGCCTCCTTTTGTGGGTTTTGGTCCGACCTGGACGTCCTAGGGTCCTCACCGAGGAGTGTTTCGACACGGCCACTGGACCGGGGTGGGTGACAGGTGGGGACGGGGATGAAATCTGCTCAAATGTTCCTCAAGTCGGCTATTTCATCTCTAAAATGCTCGACATTTGCCCTGGGGCTAGCATTTGCTCGGATTCTGTGCAAAAATTGCGCGTGTTTTGCTCTATATAAGTTCCCCCTTTGCCTGTGGTTGTGGGCTCTCGACCTTAGATGCCCAGGTCTGGTGCTGATCTCCTTGCCGCACAGCTATGCGGACGGCAGGTACCCTGCAGTGGGAACGGTCCCTGGATCTCAAGCAGCCACCTGTTTCGCCTCTGGAACGGGAGCGTCCCCTAGAACGGGAGCGCTCGGCGTGGGTGCAGCTGTTGGCTGGCGTCAGGAGAGCGCCAGCTGCTGTTCGAGCCTGGGTCGGTAGCGTGGATACCTGCGCCGGCTGGTAGCGTCAGCAAGTCGTTTTAACGCGATAGCGTTAGAGAGATCGTTTCGCAGAAATACCGCCGTCGGTGTCGGTGTCTATCCGTGAGCGGAAAATCGAGAATGATGCAAATAAAAGAAGATAAACAACACAAACTTTCGGTCACGTTGAGGATCGAAGCCGGGCCGTTTGCGTGGCAAGCAGGTGCCCTACCACAAATCCACGACGTTTTTTCTTTATTGCATGGAAGTCTTTCCGTAAATGCGTTTGAACTGTACTATACAGTTGCACACATATTGTCTAGCATAAAAAAACGCACCTTTGCACTTTTAAGCTCATAGACGTTACTTGGAACTTTCTTGCAAAAAAACACCACATAAATGTCAGGTAGTGGAAGGTGTCCTTTAGGGGCGAAGCTCCTCTTAGTCTAACCTTGTCACGCGTCAGTCGTCAGGCGTAACCCGCGTGCCTCCCGACACGCGCTCGCCCTCGGCGCGTGCTTCCCGGCGCGTGCCTCTGCTGTCTTGTGAGAGAGAGAGAGACAGAGAGAGAGTGAAAGGCGCGCGTTGGCTATGGAAACGCTCTTTGTCCGCCGCGGTGGTGTAGTGGTTACGGTACTCGGCTGCCACCCAAAAAACGCGGGTTCGATACCGCCGCGGCGGTCGCATTTCGATGGAGGCGAAAATTGCCAGAGGCCCGTGTACTGTGCGTCGTCAGTGCACGTTAAAGAACCCCAGGTGGTGTAAACTTCCGGAGCCCTCCACTACGGCCTTTCTCTTCTCTCTCTTTCACTCCCTTTCCCCCACCCCCACGGACGCTTAGCCGTGCTCCCTACATGGGCTGCAGAAATTAGCGTCCCTTCCTAACCGAACCACAATCAATCAATCAATCAATCAATCAATCAATCAATCAATCAATCAATCAATCAATCAAACGCTCTTTCTTAGAGGAACGCTGTACCAGCTCGCAAAGAAGGAGAACGCGCCCCCACCCGCGAGAGACAACGTTGGCGCGGGCAGCGTCTCCTAGCGAGATTCTTGATTGGGAAATACCGACTGCTCGCGTTGGAGAACCGTTCACCGGCCCATATATATATATATATATATTCACTGGATCTTGACTTGTAATGAAGTGCCGGTGGGAGATTTCACTTGTGCATAGTTGACCATGAGGATTCGTAGCGTGCGCGTTAACTAAATTAATCCGGAACTCGGCACGATCTACGATGAACCTCCCGAGCTTCGCCCACTCATCATCATTCACTCCGTGGATATGCTGTAATTTTTTTAACGCATTTTGTTCGGCAGGTGTCACGACGAAAAATGAACCCATTTGGCGATTTGTAGGAGCGAGCGAGCGAGGAACTTTATTGAAAAGGACCGAAGGGATCGGGATCAGGGGTGGAAGCGAAGAGGCTCCATCTCTTCACCCGGAAACATTAGATAATTTGCTGCCATCTCTGAGACATTGTGAAAAACATGTCTCAACTACCATGGCCTCCGAGACGGCGGGCGCGCCCGCCATCTCGGAGGCCATGCGACTACAGCAGAGCCTATATGGTTCCGCCGTTCTAGGACGGGAAACATATTGCCACATGGCGTCTTTTCATCTAAAGCGACAGTTAGCATTTCTATATTCGGCTTGCGCCTACGCATGCGTAACACTAGGCGTCTGGTATGAACGCGCGTCAATGATGCTGTGGCGTTCGACTTTCATCCTTAGTGTCGACGCGCTCTTAAGGAGCGTCCAGCTAGAACTATGCGGGGTATAAAAGGGCGTGCGTCGCCAAGCCGTGGTGCTCTTTCTCTTGTGACCCGCCGAAAGACAGCTGCACCTGTCGTCGCTACCACCGCCGAATTAGGACAAGGTCTCCAATAAAGTGGCTGCCCCAAGACGCTCTCTACGTCTGGCTCTTCTAGTCACAATACTGCGTGACAATATCATATCAAGCAAACAGCAAACATTAGATATGTGCTGTTTGCCATTTCACGACCATAAGGCGATGCTTGTTGCGGTTGGCCGGAAGATGCTCCAAAGACAAATCGCCACTGCCAGATATTCGCAAAAGGACACAAATTGACATTACGAATGATAGTGTACCCTACGCGCAGTCAATACAGGACCAGTGACTACTATGTACAATATTCATAGTTGATGTAAAGTGCTATTAATAGAACAAAACCTCAACTTACTATAGATTCTCGCACGCGCGCGTTGCGTGTGTCATGCCGTGCGCAGTGTGTGTGTGTACCACCACAGCCACAGGCCAACACACGCATGAGAGATAGAGAGAGAGAGAGAGAGGCGGAAGGCAGGAGTTAACCGAAGAGAAAAATCAGTTGCTACCTGCATGGGGAAGGTGAAGGGAGAAAAAGAGATGGAAAAGATAAGAAGAAGGGCAAATCGGCACACACACGCACGTCTTGTCACACGTTCCGAGGCCCTGCGCGCAAAATGACACAGCCTTCGTGGCTTTTGCTCGAGACACGTCTGCGGTTCATTGGTTGCCGACACGTGACCATCAAGTGCAATTTGTGCGAGAGTCTGTCCTGGACATACCAGGCAACCGCAAGACTGACAATTGTTTCCCGCGCCGCAGTGATACAGCGACTGTTTCGTCCAAGCGACAGCTGAAACTTTGTGAAGTGTGCTAGCCAGGCGCAAATACGGTTTACAGTGTAAGCCACGCTGAACTCGAAGTGTAGTGATGGTCGAGGCGGTGCAGTGGTATGCAAGCAGGTGTTCCCAGCGCTAAGTCATACAGCGCAGCGGCGAGTTTTTACTGTCGTCTGACGTGGATGCTTGCAGCACTCACGCACTGAGTGATTGAAGTGCACACTAGGGGCCCAGGATTTCGCTATCGCGTTCAACTCTTAAAGGCAAAGCTTAAGGTCCCCCAATTTTCTTTGTGTTGTTGTTCTTGTTGTGACCTCTATAATGGTAGCGTCGGGAAGTCTCCGTCGCGCTCTGTAAAGTTAGTGCCGTCGTCGTCTCCCGCAAAGGCCGACGTATGTTTCATAAGCCGCTCTCTTCTTCCTCATTAAACTATGTATGGCACCGTTGTTTACACATCTTGTCTGCCGTGTTACGTGGACCACAGCACAACTTGCGTTAATGCAAGTTGTGCGGTGTGCATAGGTGACCCGCCGGAGGAGATGGCACACCGTAGCCTCTACGGAGCGCCTATTTTGTATTTGGACTAAGATCGGCTCGATGAACAAGTTTTACACAGGCATAACAGACATCCGTCTGTCTGCGATACAGGGTGCAGCGCACCAAGCTTGTGCCACACATGATGTTGTTTGGGGCTTTAAGTCCGTCTAAGAGGACTATCACCGTGGTGGAATTTTAGGGGCGAAGCTCCTTAGGGTGTGGGTCGTTCCCTCCTCTGTAGTAGTAGTAGTAGTATGTATGTAGCCACCTCGCGCCGCCGGCTCGCGCTCGAGAGCTCGCGCGCCTGGAGGCTCGCGCTCGCGCTCGGCGTGTGCCTCCCGGCGCGCTACCTCTCTCGTTCTTCCATCTGCTGTCTTGTGAGAAAGAGAGACAGAGAGAGAGAGAGAGAGAGAGCGAAAGGCGCGCGTTGACTATGGAAACGCCCTTTCTTCGATGAACGCTCAGTCCGCCGCGGTGGTGTAGTGGTTACGGTATTCGGCTGCCACCCAAAAAACGCGGGTTCCATCCCGGCCGCGGCGGTCGCATTTGCGATGGAGGCGAAAGTGCCAGAGGTGGTGGTAGAGATTCTAAAGGAAAGGAAAAAGGCGCTAATTTCTTTCTCCCATACTGGGGACACGGCCCGTGTACTGTGCGTTGTCAGTGCACGTTAAAGAACCCCAGGTGGTCTAAATTTCCGGAGCCCTTAACTACGGCCTTTCTATCTCTTTCACTCCCTTTTCCCCACCCCCACGGACGCTTAGCCGTGCTCCCTACATGGGCTGCAAAATTAGCGTCCTTTCCTAACCGAACCACAATCATCATGAACGCTCCACCAGCTCGCAAAGAAGGAGAACGCGCCCTCACACGCGAGAGACAAGCTTGACGCAGGCAGCGTCTTCTAGCGAGTTTCTTGATTGAAAAATACCGACTTCTCGCGCTGGAGAACCGTTCACCGGCCGCCCATATGTGGCACTGGATCTTGACTTGCAATGAAGTGCCGGTGGGAGATTTCACTTGTGCGTAGTTGACCCATAAGGATTCGCAGCGTGCGCGTTAACTAAATTAATTCGGAACTCGGCACGATCTACGATGAACATCCGGAGCTTCGGCCACTCATCATCATTCACTCCGTGGATATGCTGTGAATTTTTTATATTCTTGACCTGAAGAGCTGTAAGGTTCCTTGGGTGCACGATGAGTGAGTAAAGCTGATCTTGACCAATGTCCGAATGCATACCCCTGATGAGACCTTTGCATGCGTTGTCGAGGGCAGCTCTCTAGGCACTAACTTCAAGACTGGCCATGTCGAGAGTAACGGTGGTGACATTGGAATACGCTCTGGCGTTATGCTTCGCCGGGTGCTGATCACGGCTATATTCAGCATAATCAGGCATACCACGTCTTCTGCGCCGTCTTCTTCACTGAATACTGCAGCCATTGCGAGTGACCCGGCAAACTTGATTTGGCTCACATTTCTCATGTTGAGGCCGTTTCTAGGTATCACGATGGCTCGATGGTGATCTTTTGGGAGGTGAGAAAGTTTCGAAGCAGCAGTAATACTTTTCTTCACAGCAACTCGAGAGCGATAAGACGACTCGGCGCTGCCGGGCACCCAGACGCATGCTTGCGTCTCGTTGTTGCGGGTAAGCTTCACACGGAAGTTTGCGTTTAGCGATGTCCGCAGACCATCCAGGGTCTTGGAGATCATCTGGAGTAATATCCTCCCTGCCAGCAGTGACTCGGGTAGACGTCTTGCACGTAGAGTGCATGGAAAACCATTGTCCCCGCCGATGGGCAGGCATCGCCTAACGCGTTCAGCAGAAATGTATTGAGAGAGGGGTCGAAAAGTCCACCCACCGTGAAAAAAAACTTGCTATCGGCGGAAGCCTCGTGCCTTTATGCGTCGATTGACAGGAAAATTTGCTCACAAATTAGCAGAAAACTGACCAACAACATTCTCGGAAGCGGAGGCTGATCGCACATCCGTACTAGTGGCTTCCCCTGGCGGTCTGCTCTTCAGTCCATGACAAAAAAAAAAAAAGCTAGGAAAATGTGCTAAACATTATCACTTCTTCCCAGCCGTAGATAGTGTTGTATAACACCTTCCCGCAAACCTAAGTGAGACATAGGACATTTCCTTCCTCTGCACTACGCTTGAGACAGACGTGGTGAACCAACCTCTGTTATCATCGTCGGAGACTTCAGCGCCCATTTTAAGATCGGCCGGGAGATGCTTTGCTAATTCTTGCAAGGACAGCTTGCTTTGAGCCACCACACGAAGCCAAAAAGTCACTCATGTACCTACCAATTGTCGTGTGTAGATCTAACTTTGTCCATGAATGCATCTGAAGCTGTAAACGAAGCAGTAAATGCGCGTGTATAACAGTAATCACAAAGCTACTGTCACAACCATTAGAAAACAATGAAAATAAATACACGCACCCTTGTCTCACCATGTGTGTTGATTTACTTTCTTAGTCATCCATCCACTTTCACAGAAAAAAAAAATGACTCTTGCTTTTTTTTCGCTTGATTTATTATTCTCTCTACATACCACTCCAGGGTCATCTGTCTTTGGCAAAAGCTTCTCACAATGTCATCGCCTATTCTTGACACCCCACATCAAGGACCATCTCCTTACCCAGAACTGTAGGCACTGCCATTGAAATACTTCTGTTTTTGGTAAATACGTTTGTGCACTAGAAGTATTCGCGAGGATATTTTCGTTTTGAGACGACGGTCTTTTTCTAAACCCTAAGCGTCGTGCAATATAAAAACGTAGACAGAGTACTCCTAGATGTCTTTGCAAAGCTTATCGCATTTGTCAAGGCTGCCAAGCAGCCCAATTTAGAAACAACTGCGCTGAACAAAGATAGCGCGACGAGAAGTGTCGGAATAAAAAGGAGCGGGCTGGTGTAGGGCATTAAAAAAGAAGCAGCACGACTACGACAAAACCAAAAGTATCCTTGCGGAAATACTTCGAGAGTAACGCTGAAACACAAGACTAAAAAACGAGATACTCTTTATAGATGATGGGAGTAGGCCGAACATGCTTTTTCCTCATCGCCTCTTCTCCATTGAGCAGACGTATACAATACACGCTGGCAAGCAAGAACGCATACCTCCGCTCCACCATCTTCCAACACCGGCACTCCTCACACACACACACACACACACACACACACACACACACACACACACACACACACACACACACACACACACACACACACACACACCACACACACACACACACACACACACACACACACACACACACACACACACACACACACACACACACACACACACACACACACACACACACACACGCGCGCGCGCGCGCGCGCGATTCTGACTCCTCTGGTAAAAAACTACAGCCTACCTGCAGAAACAAAAGCCCTTTTTTCGCAATACTGGGATGTCAACGAAATAGTTTTCTTTTTATTACAACACCACGATATTCTTTAAAGCGGCAGTCCATGCTGCAAGGGAGACAGAGCGTGACGTTTCCTGCTCCAGCGGGTAAGACACAATATATGCCAGGCACCGCTTTCTCGTACCGTTAAGCGGCGCCGAATGGAGCCTGAAGCATGTTTGAAGAAATGATGTTACGCAATACGCGCGCCGCGATTTCTTTCCGTTTCTTTGGATGGGCGCCAGTAGACCTACAGCGACCTTGATTTATACTGAGGCATTCTGTTCCACAGCTATATATAGGCAAGGACCACAGGCACTACGATTAAAATAGCGATTAACAGAACCTTTGTTTGTTTAATTCGTTTGCGGTTTGTCTTTTTTTTTCGTTTAATACGTGTGCCATCATCTTCTTTTTTCTTTTTCTTACAGTCATTATATTGAGGCCACCTCTTCTCCCTCAACTGTGCAGTCACCTTAACGTTATCGTAGAATCCGGCGTCGCAAACAATGCCTAACCTTATGCGCCAAAAGGTTCGGTAACGTTCAAAAGATACATTCGATAGAACATTTTCCTGCATGGCAGAGCAGGACACTAAATGTACTGCCATGCCATGCCGTACGCAGGACACTACACAGGACACTCTGTGTCCAGTGTCCTGCAGGACAGTCTGCGTCCAGCAGGACACAGCAGACTCTGTGTTTATCTTTCGCAGTCCAGTAAGCCTCCTGATGGCTGTACGTGAAGTGGCGGCAGAACCAATATCTGTGATGCAATATATGCTGCTTTCCCGTATCATACAGTCACTAGGGCCTTTGTACAACAAATAAGAGCTTTTAAATATGATGAAAAAAATCGAGAAAAGTTGAAGAAACAAGCCAGTTCCTCGATGGCAAAACGATGGGAACAGCGAAGCTGTGTCGTGAGTCGTGACCTAGCTGACCAAGGGTGTGAAGGTATTGATGTCATGAACTATAGGTTATGTTAGTCGTATACTACGCTTCATTATGTACTGATCTTACGTGATCGTTCACCATACAACCATTTATTTATTTATTTATTTATTTATTTATTTATTTATTTATTTATTTATTTATTTATTTATTTATTTATTTATTTTGTAATGTATAATAACCAACAGCTCGCGCTAGGGGCGCAGGAGGAAGAAAAGAAAGACGAAGGGCAGAATAGAACAGCCGGCCTGCAGCTAAGGCGCTGTGTCTGCGTCTCTCTTTATTTATTTATTTATTTATTTATTTATTTATTTATTTATTTATTTATTTATTTATTGTCCTTCGCACAATCCCCATCACAGCAGTGGGGATTGAACCCGCAACTTCGGGCTAAACCTTTCCTACTTTGTCACATATATATGATCTCCGCATAGTCACTACCATGCAGCAGTGGGCTGAAGCCGAGAGTGCGTCAATCGTGGCAGTGCATAATGGGTGCATAGTGCATAGTGGGTCCACTGCATAGTGGGCAGTGCATAGTGGGTGCAAGAGGGTTTCCGCTCTTCCCTCTTGCGTGACGCCCAGGTACGCGTTTCGTCAAGGCCAGCCCCAGAAACAGCTCCGCTGTTAAAAATTCGAAGGCTGTTTAAATCCTTGACTTGGGAGTCTTGTAGTAATTAACACTCGTATTTCAGCGTTGGTGTGGCCCAGCGCCCACCTCGTATTCGACAATGCAGGTATGAGCCATATGCGACTTCTTTCCTTCCTTCTTTCTTCCGTACGAGTGATATCAACACCACGTTGCTCAATACTGCATAACGAAAGTGGGTGGAGCCGCACGTGGTCGTAATTTAAAGCCGAAGTGAATTAACTATTATGTGACGGTTAAGTTCTTCTTTAGTATAAAAGACCTATGTTCTGATATCACATCCGTGATAGACAACTCATGACATCCTTTCATAAAAATTTTAATTATCTTTAATTATATTTCTCATTTGCCTCTCATCTCTGCTGAGAAAGCGAATCGGAAGTGCTTGGGAAGTTCGCTTTATAGGTTGCAATGTTTCCAGACCATGCAAGTGCGATTCAACAGATTTCCCATCTCGCTTTCCTTCAGCATTCTTTCTTTTGTTCCGCTAAACAATGCCAATATTTCATGATTAAAACAAACTTGTTACCATTAACCTTAAGTTGCGTGTCTAACTTTATAATTTCTCCGTGATGCGTTTCATATATGCGCACTTAGGTATACTCGTCAGCCACTACCATGTCGGCCTTCACAAATATACGGTAATGGGTGCACGTACAAAAATATAAATGTGCAGTTGTAGATGTATATATAGACGCGTGCTTAATATAATTCTGTTTCCTGCCTCTATAAGGTGCCCCGCCACGGTGGTCTAGTGGATATGGCACATCGCTGCTGATCCCAAGGTCGCGAGATCGAATCCCGGCAGCCGTGGCTGAATTTCGATGGAGGCGATGTGCTAGATGACCGTGTGCTGTGCCCAATGTCAGTGCAAGTTAAAGTACGCAGGTGGTCGAAATTTCCAAAGACCGTCACTACGGCGTCTCTCATAACCATGTCGCGGCTCTTGGGCCGTAAAACCTTAGAACTCAATGAATTTCCTATCTATGTATATGTTTGCTGCAAATGGTTGTCGTGAAAAAGCAGGAACCCTCTCAAGGTGTTGAGAAGTTTTTCTTGCTTGCCCTTGCATTTTCTGTCTAGATTTTTGTTTCTTCGCTGTTGTAATGCACTCCGCTACGAGGTAAATCGACTCCGAAGCGGTGCAATGTCGAATTACACAATCGTGCAACTATCTGTCCCGAGGACAGGACCGGGAAATACTGGCCGCTGCCCAAGGCAACGCTGTATGTCAACGTGTTGCCTTACACGTTTCAGAGCGTTAGCTTTCAGAAAGAAAGAACAGGAGAAATTGGCACGTTCCCTATCATGGCACACAGTAAAGGGAGGAAGGATGGAAGGAAACACGAGGCAGGGAAGTTAAACAGAAGGGCGTTCTGCTGGCTACCCCAAGCTGGTCCGATTGGAGAGGGGAATGGAAAGGTGAAAGAGAGAGGAAGGAAGAAAATGAACAAGTAAAGCACTGACGCGTCTAGGATTGCCCCCCTCCCCCTCTACTGACAAAAATGTTACCACAAGCCCGTCATCCTTAAGAAACAAAGCAACGCCTTCACTGCCTGGTGGGCGGATGAGGGACAAGGGGAGTGATGTAGCAGCACCTGTAAGGAAAGCGGTCGACTGTCTAGCTGTCGCAACGCGTGAGCTAGCGCTTGCCTTCCTAACTCTAATCGATTGCAGTGGCACAGCAAATGGTCGATGGCTTCTGCGGTCCCACGGGCTTCGCGGGCTGCACTGTCAGGAGCTCCAATTAATACAGAGTGCGCCTTTGTGAAGCCAACCCTTCGTCAAAGCCAACGACTTACCTACATTGAAGACAAACTACAAGGAATCCCTGACCGAAGGCGGAGTTGCAGAGAGCCATAAAAAAAACTCCTTTATGACACACAGTATAAAAGCGGAATGATATCTGTTGCTTGGTTAAAACAAGCTTGCGAGCTCACGTACATGTTCTTGCTTGTACCATATGTAACGTGACGGCGTCACATAGAAATTCTCCTCCCTGCGAAGGCAGATCCTCTTGTCGAAACGCTGGCTCCGATGACATTCCCTCTTTCACAATTTCTCATCAAACCTAATGACTTGAAGCGTTGGTGTAATGCGCATTTTCCAAAATGGTCATATTCCTGCCGACTTTATTCTGCCGCATGTAAACGTCAGATACTTGGCGTTAAAGAAGCTGCTCCGATTGTAGCTTCCGTATTTATACGTGTCACACATATGTAGGTTCACGAACAGATCACTAAAAACGATGAAGAACAGGGAACGTCGCTGAAGCCAACATTTCTACAAGCCTACTTGTCGAAACGTTGGCTCCGGCGACATTCCCTGTTCTACAATTTCTCACCAAACCTCATGACTTGTGGTGCTTGTGTAACGCAAGCACATTATTCAAAATGATCATATTTCACTCGACTCTACTTTGTCATATGTAAACGTCAGGTATAGCCGGGGCTGAAGAATCGGCTTTGATTGCAGCTTTCGTATTTTTCCGCACCACCTATGTAGATGCATACGTACGGGTGATAGTCGTTAGAAGTGTCGCCGTTCCGCTGTACATTTAGCTTCGGTCCCTAAAGTCACAAGGCCACAGTCATAACGGATAGCTTGCTGACGACGTTATTCTCTTTAGCAAAGCCTCAGTAGATGCACTTTGCGCGTTACATGGCAGTGTTTGCGTAAGCAGATGGAATAGTGATCCTCAGTCACAATGGGCGTGCTAACAATCTACTGCAGTAATTTCGGCAATATTTATACATCAATTCATGGCGAGTGTCATGTTGAGGTGATGGGTCTTTCAGCTAATTATCGATCTTTGTACATCTATGCCAGATGAACAAAGAACACCATCGTGATGCACAGAGAAAGATAAGCGTTTCGGGAAGGTCAAGGAAGTGTGCGCAGTGCAGTGAACGGGTTGCGGCCTTACGAACGCACGGGTGTATTGAAGCTGCGCCGAAAATTGCCGGCCCATATAGGGCACTGATATGCCGTTGACACGAACCCGCTTAATAAGTTTTTTTCGGTGTGACCCGTCTCTTTCCAGACAATGCGTGGTGTAATATATTAACGCGATAGCCTAAAGGGACACTGAAGTGGTTTAAAATTCTAGAATGTAATAGAAATTCGGAATCTGTGGCCTCTTATAGGATGCACACGATGGTTTTTCTGCAATATTCAATTAAACAACAGCGATATAAGCGCCCAAACTTGGCCCGCGGGAACGCCCCACGGCGCGCATCGAGTGCAGGTAAGGAGGATGACAGAGTGAAACGCTGATAAGTGACATCATATTCAGGACGACCAAGGTAGCCGCATTGGAGCATTGGTTTGCGGCGTACGCGCACACTAGCACAGCCAAGGCAGAGTCGGGTGCTGCGAGGCACTCACGGTGATGTCATGAAGCTGTCCCACCAATCATAGGCAGCGACGAGGTTTGAGTTGCCGCCCATGACGCGCGCCGCGCGTTTTGGCCAAAAGAGTCATTTGCTGATGATTATTTATGCCAATTTTTGACGGTAATTTTCGAGTTCACCGTATGAGAAATGATAAAATAGCACTTTAACCTCAATTTCTTTAAAAAGTGCTTCAGCACTCCTTTAAAAGGAGATCGGGTTGCAGAATGTGAATATCGCCAAATGAGCCCATGCCGGAAATAATTATTTCTAACAACCAACCGCAGTAGCAACCAGAGGCAACCGACCACGCAGGCCCTCCGCTATGGCGCAAGAACTTTAGCAAACAAAATTGAATTTAACAAAGTGAAATTCATAAGAAAAATTGCAAACTACGACTTAACGAAAACCTACTCGCGCGACAGTTCGGAGTGTAATTTTAATCCTCAAATTGGATAACACAATTAGAATTACATTACAACGACCGACATTACAACAACGTGCAGGCCACAGTTGCGCAACAACACGCGCTGCGCGCCAATGATGCAGCCAATAAGCGAGCTTTTCGTTTCGCTGGAGGGATTGGTCCCGGACCGATCTGAATTCACGAAGGAGGCCAGTGAGATATGAACGATTGTCCGTAGAGGGTCGTAGTGGTACCAAAAAAAATTGACGGCAGATCCACGAGGTGAATGATGAGATTGGGCGAAGCTCCTGGAAGTAATCATCGGTTAAACCGTGAAATTTCTTCCGTTAATTCGCCCGATAAAAATGACGTGAAACGATTGATTAAATGTTTTATCAAACTTTTATTGCTCGTTTCCGTTGTCCTTTCATTATGACCGCTTTGTGGTCGGTGAAATGTAAGCTAAGTGGTTCTTGCACTGGTTGCAGATGAAAACCATTGCTTTACCTGGCGTCTTTCCTTTAAGCAGCTGGCGTCTTTTCGTTTTGCTTTAGAAACATCTGGCGTCTTTCGTTAAGCAGCTGGCGTCTTTTCGTTTTGCTTTAGAAACATCTGGCGTCTTTTCGTTTTGCTTTTAGAAAACATCTGGCGTCTTTCGTTGGTTTATTTCATCAATCAACGGCGTTTTGAACAAAATTTTTATTGTTTAATCACGCACAGGAGAAATCTCACCAGGCACTACCTTGGAGGTAAACAATGGCTGCTACTGGGAATGAGAGACAGCAGAAGTCGGCTTTTAACACTTCTACTTCTACTAACGTTTCCTACTGGAACATGACAATGGCTGCTAATGGGGAATGAGAGACAGAAGAATTCGGCTTTTAGTTAACGCGCACGCTGCGAATTTTTTTTATTGTTCAACAACGCACAGGAGAAATCTCTCACCGGCACCACCTTGGAGGTCAAAGCGTAAGACTGGTTACGCACTACGACTACGACTACGACGAGGGACGAACGGGTGCCGCTTTAAGGAGCTTCGCCCCTAAAACACGTGTTCGATCCCTGCCGCGGCGGTCGCATTTTCGATGAACGTGGAAATGCCAGGGGCCCGTGTACTGTGCGTTGTCAGTAAGATAAAGCGACACTGAAGCACTTTTTAAGAAAATTGAGGTTAGAGTGCTATTTTATAATTTTTCATATGGTGAACTAAAAAAAAATTGGCAGATCCCACGTGCAGTGGGAATCAAGGAAATGCGAAGCACGCATAAGGAACGCTAAGTGGATTTGCACTCTTGTCTCGCTGTACCGAGTTTGGTACATATGAAGTTAACGAAGCGGCCGCAAGAGCAACAGGACTGTGGCATGTAAACCATGCCGCTCGTACACGCATGTCACGACTCTAAAGTTATGACCTGTGAATTGCTTTCCTCATGCAGTCGTGTTGTGCCATAGCAATTTTGGAATACATCCCATTAACGAAACGAGTGGAACGTAGATCATGCCGTTCATAACATGCCTATCACGACTTTCGTGTTATGACCTGTCATTTCTGATGGTCATGCAGTCACGTTATGCCAAACCAATTTTCGTATACATCCCATTAACGAATCGGCCAAGAGAGCACCAAGACCGTGGCATGTCAATCATGTCGCTCATGACATGCATGTCATGGTTTTCATGTTATGACCTGTCACTTACGTTCGTAATGCAGTCATGTTGTGGCATGCCAATTTTCGTATACATCCCGTTTAACGAAACGCGTGGCATGTAAATCATGTCGCTCATGGCATGCATATCATGATTTTTCATGTTGTGACCTGTCAGTCATGTTCTTCATGCAGTCATGTTGTGTTATACCAATTTTCGCATACATCACATTCGCGAAACGGCCAGGGGATCACCAAGACCGTGACATGTAAATCGTGCGGCTCATGACATGAATGTCATGCTTTTCATTTACAACCTGCCATTTTATGTTCGCCAGGCAGTCATGTTGTGCCATACCAATTTTCGCATACATCCCATTAGCGAAACGGCCAGGAGAGCACTAAGACCGTGGCATGTAAATCATGTCACTCATGACATGCATATCATGATTTTCATGTTACGACCTGCCATTTATGTTCGTCAGGCAGCCATATTGTGCCATATCAATTTTCGCATACATCACCTTCGCGAAACGGCCAGGAGAGCACCAAGACCATGGCATGTAAATGGCGCCCTTTCCTTAACTGAACCACAATCATCATCATCCGATATGAACGATCGGGAATTGCTGCCATGAGCTATTTCCATACCGAAGAAGAGTCATTTTTACGTTCTCCATAAGCGTCTTCTCAAGATTGGTTTTTTGCGGTGAACGAACAAGCAGTGTTAGGATGGCGGTACAATAGACTTTCAAGTGGGAAAGCCATGAAGGCACTGCTGAAGTTCTTACACGAAACTGGCCTCGTTGAACGACTGAAACTCTGTTGTGTTTTGTGTGTGTTGTGTGTGTGTGTTTACCTTCCTCTCTCTCTCTCTCTCACATTTTTCTTCTAACCTTTCGATCTCCTCTTACCACTCCCCCAATCCGGGGTAGCAAAGTGGAAGTGTAATTCTAGTTAACCTTCCTGCTTTCCGCCCAACTTCTATCTCGCTTTCTCTGCTTGTTTGCGGGCATCGAGAAGGAAAGAAAACTTGGCGAAGATGGAGGACCTATTTTAAATGTGCTGAATAAAAGTGTGTCTATTACGATCCGTGCGATGTCGAGTAATGCTGCTTCGCATAACGATCGTGTTATGCAGAAAAGCATTACTTTTCACTACAGGAAGCTTTGTTAGTGAGCTGGTCACCTTATGTTCTCTTCGTGGTGGAACTTGCTTTTGGTAATGCTATTTTCCGTTGAGATGCCTTATTTTCTGTTTCCCATAAAGATCAAATCACTCGGATTCGACTGTAGTGGGTTATTAGCCAGGAAACTTGTGACGTACCTTGCAAACAAATGAGATAGAGAGTAAAGTGAGTGAAAGCTGGAGAGTAACGTAGTCACGAACGTCATAAAGAAAAAAAAATGAAAGTGCGTGGCTTAACGTAAACACACACACGCACTCACACACACACACACACACACACACACACACACACACACACACACACACACACACACACACACACACACACACACACACACACACACACACACAAACACAGACACACAAACACCCCCGTTCACGGGGGTGTTAGTTTTTCTACCAGGATGGTTGATCGCAGATACCTCAGCGGCGCATTCTTCTCACTCTGTGGTATATAATGCAGCCTTTGACTCTCCCTGTTTGAGATGGGATGCTTCTGACTAGAGGAAGGATCGTGTGAATGTTTTAAAATGTTCGTTTCCTTGCAGTAGCTTTGCCGCATCAAAAGAGTGAAACGCGGTGAAACATACAATAATTACTGCGGTGGAGCATATGTGTTCTGCGGTGAAGCGTACATAGTGAGAATGAGCCCGATAACAGGGCTCAGTACGCCTTCCAATAAGCTTTCTATATATATATATATATATATATATATATATATATATATATATATATAATATATATATATATATATATATATATATAAGCTCTCCATAAAAGTGCTAAGAAGGTTAACAAAGTGAAAGTAGCTATTAAGACCACTTGCATTGAGCAACTAGATGTGAAAGTATTTTTATTGTGTTATCGTTTTAGTCGCGTGGTGTTCTCTTCCTTCATCTTTGTCTCCTTTGTACCGCTTTGTCTCGGTATTAATCGTTAGCTTTCATATAATTAACGAAATAGGACGCGTGACAGTGCCACCATTGTACCTGTGATATGCTTTACTGCTCTAACTGCACGCTTATCGCTAGGCAGTGCATGGCAGTTTCACTGCATGGCAAAGGTGCACCGCGGCAAGAAGTACTTTATAGAGCTCGTTATTTACCAGACACGGCCGGAGATGACTCACGAGAGGCAATGATAATGCACTACCGTCTGCGAAAGAAAGCGGACCTTCATTTTCGGTGGAATCACCTGAGATATAACGATCCCTTGCTTCTTGGAGCTACGATAAGTTTGAAAATAAAAAGAGCTGTGTTATAACTTACCTTTGTCGAATCTTCTAGAGACAAAAGAACGCTTTCCGTGAGATGTCTGAGAAGCCTGTTTAGGCTAGAAACGAAAGGTACTTAGCAAGGCCGCTCGGAAGCTACCAGAATGAACTATCGTGACGCCAAATGATACGATAGCTTAAATAACTTTCTGGGCAAGTTCCTGTTTAGATTTCCTTGGTATACCCTGGTGCGGTGCCAAAGAAATTTCGTCAGAAGCTACGCAAATTCACGAAATGGCCAGGGGATCACCAAGACCGTGACATGTAAATCGTGCGGCTCATGACAGAATGTCATGCTTTTCTTTACAACCTGCCATTTATGTTCGCCAGGCAGTCATGTTGTGCCATACCAATTTTCGCATACATCCCATTAGCGAAACGGCCAGAGAGCACTAAGACCGTGGCATGTAAATCATGTCACTCATGACATGCATATCATGATTTTCATGTTACGACCTGCCATTTATGTTCGTCAGGCAGCCATATTGTGCCATATCAATTTTCGCATACATCACCTTCGCGAAACGGCCAGGAGAGCACCAAGACCATGGCATGTAAATCATGCCGCTCATGACATGCATATTATGATTTTCATGTTATGACCTGCCATTTATGTTCGTCCGGCAGTCATGTTGTGTCATACCAATTTTCGCATACATACCATGAGCGAAACAGCCAGGAGAGCACCAAGACCGTGGCATGTAAATCATGCCGCTCATGACATGCATGTCATGATTTTCATGTTATGACCCGTTATTTATGTTTTCCATGTAGTCATGTTCTGGCATACCAATTTTCGTAAACATCCCATTAGCGAAACGGCCAGGAGAGCATAAAATCGTAGGCGGCTAGATAGATAGATAGATAGATAGATAGATAGATAGATAGATAGATAGATAGATAGATAGATAGATAGATAGTAGATAGATAGATAGATAGCCTCCAAAGGTCGCCGAAGTTCGCTAAGAAATGCTTCGCATTTAAAATCACGTCGAAAATCGGCATAAACATCAGAAACTGACTCTTTTTTGGCAAAAACACGCGGCGCGCGTCATGCGCACCAACTCAAACCTCGTCGCTGCCTATGATTGGTTGAAGAGCTTCGTGACATCATCGTGAGTGCCTCGCAGCACCCGACTCTGCTGCTGGCTGTGCCGCTGTGCTAGATCGGGAGCGGACGCGTTTTGCAAGCGCTCCTGACAGCCACCCGTTTTGTCTTCTAAACTGCATCAATGGCCACGTAAGCGGCCAAGGAGCTTCTTACGGTGTCGAATACATCGAACGAAGTTTCCCGAGCGAGTTATTCACCTTTCCGATAAGAAACATCGAATTATAGGCACTGTTATATCAGCTCTCAGCGGGCCTGCCGCTAGGCTGCAAGATGCCCGGCCATGATGCGGATGGAGAAGAGCTACCCGCTGCCGACGCTCTCGACACCGACGGAAGCAGCTGGCGTCAAGTTTATGCCAGAAGCCGAAAACCAGCTTCATCCTTGAAGAAAACGTCAGTCGTTGACACTTCGACAGAAGAGCCTCAGAAAAGTCCTCGCATCGATTCGGCGTAATGCCCCCAGACCACCTCCACTTCCAGCCGATGACTATAAAATAGTTCTCCGCATACGTGGCGGCTTCAACTGTGCGGACACGCCGCTTCCGAAGCTCATACATGCAATCCTCCAAGCTGCAGCGCTCACAAGATCTCTTCAGGATCATACCGCATCAACGCGGTAAGCAACACCATTCTTGTCAGCACACCGGACTGTGAACGCACCGATGCCTACTTTCAAATCAAAACCATCAAGATGGACAACCGCAGCTATGAAGTAGCAAGCACATCACCGATCCATCGAACACCTGCAAGGGGGTGATTCGCAACGTTCCTGTAGACCATACAGCTGAAACAATCATGTCAAGCCTATTGGACTACGACAGACTGGGCCTCATCCTAACTGGACGCCGCATGGGAGCCACCACGTCAGTCTTAGTCACCTTCAGGGGTACACGCGTGCCATATTATATCAATTACCAAGGTGGCGTCATCCGGTGCGTACCCTACCGCTATAGGACAGAAGCCTGCAATCTCTGCCGCACAGTAGGCCACAGGCCGGATGTTTGTCCGAGCGCCCCTCAATCGTTATGCCAAGTGTGTGGCGTTCCGAATCCCCCACATGATCATGACTGTCAACCTAACTGTGTGTGTGCCAGAAAGACCATCCCACCGGCTCCCCACAGTGTCCGCAACGCTACAAACCAAGCCGAAGCCTGCACCCTTGCTTTTGAGAAAGACGCAGCTTCCCTCCTTGGACCAAGCACGCTGTCGCAAAACAAAAAGAGCTGGTTATAACTTACCTTTGTCGAATCTTCTAGAGACAAAGAACGCTTTCCGTGAGATGTCTGAGAAGCCTGTTTAGGCTAGAAACGAAAGGTACTTAGCAAGGCCGCTCGGAAGCTACCAGAATGAACTATCGTGACGCCAAATGATACGATAGCTTAAATAACTTTCTGGGCAAGTTCCTGTTTAGATTTCCTTGGTATACCCTGGTGCGGTGCCAAAGAAATTTCGTCAGAAGCTACGCAAATTCACGAAATGTACTTCTCGCCACAACCAGGCATAGCCATGAAAAAATGTAGCCTTCTTGCCTGGGGCTCATAGATGTTCATTAATCGGTAAAGAAGTACAGTGCGTTCTAAGAGAGATCTAAAGTAAGCACACATCGATGAACTTACCGCTCCGAAACCGCCGAAAGACAAGACAACGTATGAACTGACGATGTCAGAATGAAGTAACGCTGATGTGAGTACCTCATTTGAAATGCCATCGATATTTTATATAGGCACGTCGAACTAATAAACGCACAAACGCGTAAGTTTATGTTTTGAGATATAAATCAGCGATCACAAGTTTCATATTGGGAAGATTTGACGTCTCGGAGCCAGCACAGCTTCCTCCTCGGGGATGACTGGCGCCATTGTGCAGCGGTTTTTTTTTTTTTTAACAAGGCTCTCGTGTGGGAGCCGAAACTCAGTAAATAATTTATTTTCCTTGGCCGCGTCCATCTGTGCTTTTATTGGCAAGACATATGATATATATATATATATATATATATATATATATATATATATATATATATATATATATTATATATATATATATATATATATATATATATATATATACGGCGAGAGAACCAGTGCGCGTAACTTGTAACCGCGAACATGCGCTATACCGTAACAAGCATGTTGAGCACCGTGAAGCAAATAATGTTACTTCGTCATGGCATTTAGTATTAGTTGTTCTTTGCTTTATATTGTAGTATTTTATCGCCCAATTGCGGTCTCTCAAGCTAGTCTAGGCTGTCTATTGGCGGTTATGAGCATATGTTCGGCAAGTAAAGTATTATTCCTGAGGGCATATTTTGGCTAGATATACGACATTAGATTTGATTACAACCTGCTGATAGCGTCACAGTTCAGCTTCAGACCGAGCCTCTCAACCCAAAGTTCACCGCGTCATCAAAACGGACCTGAGAATATCGAGAATATTGAAGCGAAAGTACTAACATTGGGTGTTTTCTCACATTTCCGAAGGGTTTCCGGTGCAATAAACCATACAAGATTAATACAAAGATTAAGATGTCGTAGAACTTGCGGTGTGTTGTTAAACTTAGAGGGATATTAAGTTTAAAAAAAAAAGAACGATTTTTCTCCTATTATTGAATCACATTTTTACGTTACCAAGAGCACCACTCGCGCGGTGACGGTGTTTGGTACGCTAGGAAATGCGCAAGAAGAAAATACGAGTTGCGACGCCTGCTCGGAGGTTCTCGCACTAATGCACGTGTCGTCATAATCCTTTGTCGCGTCTGTCCAGAACTACATAATCAATTATTTATGGATAGAAGAGATGCACATTGCGTACTGTATTGCGCAGTGGTACGACACTCGCCTTCGGCACGTAGGTTCCGAATCCCACCTCGCAAACAGTATTTATGGTGTTTTATTTATTTATCTCTCTGTCTCTGTTTCTCTATCGACACTTCCGTTCCTCCCTTCTATCTCTCTCTCTCTCTCTCTCTCTCTGTCTTCGCTTTGTCCTCATCAATTCCTTCTTCCGGGCTCAAGTTACACTTGGGTCGAGCACGGAATAGGGAGTTTTAGTGCGTCCGGTAAAACGTACATGCAAAGACGTACCCGATAGCGTATAGGGCTGTATTTTTTTTTTAACGGTCAAGTGGGGCCAGCTATGGGTGATAAACAGAACAAGCAAGACCGCGTGGTCTACGTCTTCCGAAATTGCGGCGGCCACTCGCTAAGCCTACAGCCTCGACGATTTGAGTGTCACGCTCCTAAACGGTGCAGACTTGTCACGGATGCTTTGGTGTCGAAGCCTCATGATACAAAACTAAAGCAAATACAACCGCCAGTTAGTAACTCGAGGGCAACAAGCGCGCGACGACCACTCGAAACTTTCGAAGCTGAACGCATATGCTCCGGGAGGTCGGCCATGTTCGCGCATGCGCTGTTTACGCTCGGTATACCGCTCTACGGAAAGTGCTTTGCGTATTGCGGGTTACCGGACAAACTAAAGTTGCATAATGTCTAGCTGCCGCCCAGCGCAGGCGCATAAATGTGCCGTGCTCTCTTGGGATGGTCGATTAAACTTTTTAATCGATTAATCGTTAACCGTTCGTCGATTTAGCCTTTCGTCGATTCATTGCTTTCGCTGTGCTGTTTTAATCGATTAATCGATATTTTTTACAAGTGCTTGTAAAATGATTCGTTGTTGTTTGAGAGGCGTTGCTTGTGTTTGATATCGACACAAGTATTTATCCGACGCGCTAGGGATCACATGTGGGCATTAGCGGCTGCGTGAAAATTCGCACTTTTTCCCACTGAACACAGGGAGCCCGTCGTCTTTAGATGTTGTCAAGGGTCCAAGATTCCGTGGATGGCCATGATCCACGGACGATTAGGCAGCAGGTCGTATTTCCTCGAAGTCTGCCTACTAGAGCGAACCGAAATCGGAGGCGCTTTCGGCGACCACGCTGGTTGGAAAGTCGCAGCGGAAACATGCAGTGTGGCCGAGGGTGAGGAAATCCCGAGAAAGGTAAAAAAAAAAAAGGAGACGAGGACGAAAGGAAAGTTAAAGACGCTCGCTCTTGTAGGGACGGCAACATTTCTCGGTTTGTCCGTTATATATTGTGGAAGCCCTCGGTAATACTATAACCACGAACTGACGTCATCTCTTCCTTGAGGTCACTCATGCGATATTGCACAACATACTGGTCTCAAACAGGCTTACAGTGCAGGCATCTACGGGAAATAGAGTAACACGAGTTTTTCCTCCCGGCTAGAATAAACGGCAGCGGTGCCAGTACACTGCACAGGTTTCACCTGGTCGCCGACCTAACTCGGCGCTACGCGCACCTTTTCAGTCGCGCGTACAGCTCGAACTGTGACGTTGTCTAATGTATCAGAGATTAGAACACATAACATTTCGCGACTGTCCTCGATTAATGCAACAGCAGTAGACGGCGGCCTCTAGACTGGCTGACATGGGAGTACGAGCAATACATGAAAGCTGTATTTCACCCGAAATAGGCGAACATACAGAATTACCAAATGCCACAAGGTCATTTTTTCAATAGAAATGGACTGGATGCGAGACGTTCGGTATACAAATGCGCAAACTTGGGGATTATGAAACTCGACTATTAAACTTAAATGTAGCTAAAGTGGCTTCTTTCCATTATGCGACTATTAGACCTTTTCATTATCATCGAGTGCGTTTCCCTGCACAGCATATTCGCCCAACTGATGGCGGCCCCTGTCAAGTTGCAAGTGGAGGCGAGGTCCCAGTTACACGTGCTGGTGTTTGACTATTATGAGTGTTTATGCCAAGAGAGCTGAGTCGGCATTTTCCACATGATAGCACGCTGTTTTTCAGAAGTGAATAGCTGCCATAAGTTGAACTAACTGCATTGCAGGAAAGCTAGCATTACAGTTAGCAAAGGGTATATAGGCGGTAAGGCGGACAGCTAGGCTAGTTGGTATCAAGCGTAATGAAATATGATTACTAGCGTCCTTGTCCCCTTCGCGCAAGCAGTCATGTCTTATTATGTATATACGGATCACCCATTCTTATCCCCATCATCACGCTACATCACTCTTTTTCCCCTTTTGCGTTGTCCCCAAAGTAGAGTAAAAGGCCGGGGCGTACTAGATCATGCCTCTCTACCTTCCAATTCATTATCTCTCTTTCTTTCATTGGTGACAAGCAATCTTTAATTCGCTAAGGAGTAAACTACAACGGCAGTAAGAACTGAACCGGCCCAGAAATAAGCAACACATATTACAATATGGCACTTCCACAAGAAGCAAGTAAAATCGGGGGGTTAACTAAAACGGTGTAGGCGACGGAGATCGGTCGAGTTCATGTCTATCTCTATAAGTATGGCCGCCTGTGGCTCCGGCCTCCTCTTTGCGTAGAGATATGCGCTGGAACACTGCGTCTCGGTGTCGCGCGCCTCGCAGTCATGCTCGGCCAAGGGGCGGTTGTGGGGTTGTGGGTTGGTGGCGGTTGTGGGGGGAGGGGTGTGCGTCTTATTTTAATTGTCTTCATGCATGTTCGTGACCAGACGGGTTACCGTCATACTCTCGACTTCATTTCTATACTGAATTTACTGAGCCGCATACTGCGCTACACTTAAAGGGCTACATTTATTTTGTAATTCATCAAAGCTATGAGAAATTTAAGGGAGTCACATGTTTTGTGGCTTCACAAATGGCTTACCTGAAAGTCTAAGAACGTGAACTTGCAGACAGGTTGGCTGAGGATCATGAAGCAGGGAACAGCGCTGAAAACAGGGACAAAAGAACATGAGCGGGGCGATGTGGTGTCGTTCGTGTTACTTCGTTCCTGTTTTCAGCTCTGTTCCCTGCTTCATATTACCTGAAGGCCTCGACGTGTGACGACCAGTAGACGGCCTCGGAGGAATTATGTATGAAATTGTAATTGCAACATGGAATATTTGAATCATACGTGTCCCGAGTAACTCTAGAGCGCTCGATCGGACAGCAATGGCGCAAATGGTTAAAGTGTGCATGACACTCGCCGCCACGCCGCATTACGTTGCGGACTTCAACGTAAGTACAATCCTACAGGTGAAACCTCATGTACTCGGTGCTTTAAAACAAGGGCCAATAATCGACATTTCTACGCTTCAAGGAAACCACAAATTGCTTTGACGAATCGCATTTCAGCGTCGACATTCAAGAGCGACGTCTTATAAGCGCATCACGTCTAAGAAAGGCAGCTGCAGTTTCGTAGGAAAGATCCCGGGAATCCAGGTCATCTTGCTCCTAGTGAAAGCTTTGCAGATACAAATTTCTCGGCCTGAACGTGAATTATTGGCCTTGCAGAGGCCTTATTCAATTTTATGACTGCGGAATTACTTTTTCTCATGTCGTGAAAATACAATTCGAAAGTACCGCATCGGCAGCTCAGACGTGTGCGCCTGCTTAGTTCGATTTCTCGCGATATTTTTCAAAGAATTGTTAAATCACTGCGTCACTTGTGAATGGTTGCACGTCCTGTAAAATAACACGCATTCCACTGCTTCACAGGATCTTGTGCGCACATGATATACAATTCACCGAAATTTGCTACGAGTGCCACGTATCACCAAAAAAAAAACTGCGTTTATCAGGACAGCTTACCTCTCCCCATAGTAACCCAAATGGTCATCCATTTTTCTAAGTAAAAATTTGGGCGCTCTGCCCATTACGTCTACCATGTACAGCACCTGCGCAACATTTGAGTAGAAAACACGGAGCAAAAGACCTTGTTATACAGAGCAGTCAGTCAATGTACACGAACTATATAAGTATTCAGTGTGAATATGACATGCCTGATCCACATGACTTCAGACCTGACCTGTGGTCACAAGGGAGCAAAAAAAGAATGTGAGGCTTATATAGCACGAAAAGACAGAACGTGACACGCGCAGGCGCTCACTCGCAAGAATGTTTATTACGAGCAAGGACCCACGTATATAGATAACTTTTCCGCGAAGATCGCATATATGCAGCGGAGTGCATTTAGAAAATGATAACAGGAAAGAGGAGCCAACGTAGACGAGGCACCAAAGTGGGAGAATCGGAAAAGGAAATGGAATGTAGTAGGAAAAGAGGTGACAGGGAAGCAGTGGAAGAAGAGAAAGGAAATGAAGAAGCACAAAAAATAAGAGGATGAAGAGGATACTCGAAGGGAAAAGTGCCCATTACGAAGGAGGACGTGGAGCTGGTGAAGAAAGAGGATGCGAAAGTAAAGGTGAAAAGAAGAGCAGCTGAAGAGGAAGGGAAGATATAAGTGGACGGGAACGACTCGGACGAAGAGACGAAACAACTGGAAGTGAAGAAGATACAGAAGAAGGGAAAAAATTAGAAGAGGAGAAGGAAGAAGGACACCCAGAGAGCATGCAGTGCAGTCGAGCTAACTCGTGTGTAGACTTTGTTGACTCCTGTGTACACAGATTAAAAGACTACGAACATGTTAGACTTTGCTGGAATACATAGTGGTGCACAA
>JABSTT010003181.1:0-39504 GCA_013339685.2 Hyalomma asiaticum
CCGGATGCACGCGATCACGAGAGCTCGTAGAGCATCGTTACCTTCCACCTGCCTGACTGGCCCGTGTAAGCCGTTTTCCTATTGGTGAGAGGCAGTGGTGTTCCGAGACGTTCGTGTTGCCGTGGGCGCTGAAAAGTGCAATTTAAGCTGCGACACTGGCCTTTTTAGAGAGCGGACTCGGGGACCATGACGCTCGGCACCACCGGGAAGCAGTCCGGCAGGCAGACGGGGTATGATACCATTTTCTATGTTGTATAATTTTTGCCCTGTGTGTTTTCCAACTTCAAGATGTCTTAGCTAAATAAACCCCCCCAATGAGTGCTCTCCCAATTCCCTGTGTCGACTCTTCATCGCTTGCCTGCGCGGAGTGGCTCCCACGCCTCTTCGTCTTCCTGACCTTCCGATGCGTCTAACATTCACGGCCCCGACGTTTCGCTACAGTATATTGATAAAAAATTACAGCATATCCACGGAGTGAATGATGATGAGTGGGCGAAGCTCGGGAGGTTCATCGTAGATCGTGCCGAGTTCCGGATTAATTTAGTTAACGCGCACGCTACGAATCCTCATGGTCCAACTATGCACAAGTGAAATCTCCCATCGGCACTTCATTGCAAGTCAAGATGCAGTGCGATATATATAATATATATATATATATATATATATCTATATATGGGGGGTCGCCGGTGAACGCTTCTCCAACGCGAGCAGTCGGTATTTCTCAACAAGAAACTCGCTAGGAGACGCTGCCTGCGCCAACGTTGTCTCTCGCGGGTGAGTGCGCTTTCTCCTTCTTTGCGAGCTGGTAGCGTTCCTCCAAGAAAGAGCGTTTCCATAGCCAACGCGCGCCTTTCGTTCTCTCTCTGTCTCTCTCTCTCTCACACAAGACAGCAGAGGCACGCGCCGGGAGAGAGAGAGAGGCACGCGCCGGGAAGCACGCGCCGAGGGCGAGCCCGTGCCTCCCGGCACGCGGGTTACGCCTGACGACTGAAGCCTGACACGTGACAAGGTTAGACTAAGAGGAGCTTCGCCCCTAAAAATTGCACCATCTCCCGCTAAAAGGGGACCATGAGGCGACGCACGGAGGGTGCACACCGGGTTTGCATCGGTTTGACTAGCAGACGGTGTCTGCGTCAGCGTTCTCTCGCGGGCAAGGGCGCGTTCTCGTTCCTTGCGAGCTGGTAAAGCGCCCAAAAGTGTGAAGTGGTTTTGTGTTCCCATTAGCACTGTCCCCGTTACAAATTCAACAAGCAGAGTGGTGCAATCCAGTTCTCTCTTTCTACCAGTTTACACTAGTACCCCCCCCCCCCCCCCCTTGACTATCCTTGTTATCCATGCACCCCACCGAGAAATCTTTCTGCTGACAACTGCAATGGATACTATGGACATTACAGAAGGGTGATGCTAGTCAAGTTTATTGGGATTTCTAGAAACTGCTGTGAATGCAAGGCACAACTGTTGGTTAAGCAACAGGCTTAAAAAATACGGTCACACTTGTGTGTGTGCCAGTGTTTTGCAAGTGCTGCTTCAGGCGTGTATTAAAACTAGTCGATAAGTACGCGCTAAAGGCAAGTATTCGTGTAGCACCTTCTTCCCAGCCGTTAGCCATAGTTAACGGCTCTTCGCTGCACAGACAACCGTTTCCTCTCTGACCACACTTGCGCTCTGCTTCATTGTGGACAACACCTATTCACACGCCTGTCAGCAACTATGCACAGTGGAAACGTCCAGGTGCCACATCGGGGCAACGAATCTGTACAGTTGCGAGGCTAACAAACAAACCTGCGCCACATCGCAACTTTGCCATTACGTATTCTCAGGGAAGAAATTGCCGGAGGTCGGTGATTAGCTACGAAAGCTTCTGCCGAACGCCACGACCGGAGATCTAGCCCCTAACTCTGGCCGCTAAACACAAGAAACGCAAGACTGTAAGCGAGCCACACCAACCATTCTGTTCGGTACGCTTACACACGCTTACATGTTCGGTATTACGTTCGGTACGCTTACATGTTTGCTATTAGATGAAATAGACGAAAACGTGAATATACAGGGCGCATGATATCCGATCTTTCCAGGCCGTGAAAGCATGACCAGGCCAGTCCCATTACTCCGTCCGGGCCTCGCAGGGCGACGGCCGTGCCGCTATTCTCAACCGCCTTCTGAGCGTACTCCACCTGAAACACGCGGCCGTCTGGCGAGAACTGCGACGCTGAGAGATCGTAGCCTGTTCCGATTGAACTCATCGCTGCCTGCTGACGCTGAAACGGGGACCCTGTCGAGATTTCTGAACAGAAAGAGACCGGTGAAATTTGCAGGCAACGCCTCGCTTCCACACCACGACTTTCGCTCAATCACGGTTGATGCCGCTGACACTGAGACCCGCGCGCATAGAGAACGTGAAGGGTGACTAAGGGGTTTTGTGATTAGTAAAATGCTTGAAAACTTTAGAATAACAGCGTTTGTGATCACGTCAAACAAGAAAGTACTGTACCTTTTGTATGTTTATTTATCGCACTAGCGTCCGGCGTAAACACCGGTTGCTGCGGGTGCCGACCACCGATCTCCACGTGTGGTGTCAACGATCCAGGCTTTGATCGAGGCTTTTGGTCGCTATTCATTGTGTAAATGTTGTCCTCATAGCCATGCATCAACAGCTCCCTCGATGAAGGAAAAAAAACTTTCGAGCGACATGTTCATGAGTGCCAAAACCGAAAGTCACTGCAAAAGATTTGCTGAGCACATGGACTCGATATGCTGACGACAGCGACAGGGAGACACTGTCGCACTGACACATCGGGGTCCGGAGCAACCACATGCAAACAACGCAACAACGCAAAAAGAAAAGTGATACACGTCGTACAAAATTACGGCCTCCGAGGCTTGACGCGCCGGCACCTCCGGGTGCCAAATTTCAGAGGCCATGACAATATATATATATATATATATATATATATATATATATATATATATATATATATATATATATATATATATATATATATATATATATATATATATCCCGTGTTGGTAAACCATATATCGTAGGCATATATGGCATGACAGCGCGTCCAAACCATATATGGTATGGCAGCGCGTCCGAATGCTGCCTACGAGCCCGGGGCGTCGGAGCGCCGACGGCGTGTTTACAAAAGTTTTCAAGGGGCAGCCGCGTGAGGTGATATTGCAGTAGCTCGGTAGGAAGCATTGAATGAATGTAAAAAAGTATACATCGACGCGCAGCTATGACAGATGTGAGAAATTGATTGAAACGACAAGCACCTCGTCAGCACGGATGGGAATATGAGAACGAGCTATCATGTCGACGTCGCTTCATCGTATGCTTTAATTTGGTACCTAGCGCAAGGAGGAACCGGCCTGGAAGAGCAAACCGTATATAAGTGCGGCTTGAAAATGCCTCATCTAAAAGTACTCCTTCGAACTAAAGCCTCCACTAAATCCTTGCACACAAACAAGTGTATCGGATTAGTTTCTCAAGCGTACGAAATGAGCAATATTGGTGAGGCTATCATCTATGATAACAAACATCATCATCTGTGATAACACGCAGGACAAGAAAAGTGAACAATTACGATGCCAAAGACAAGGTTTTTGAATAACCGCCAGCAAGGCGCGCGTAGCCGCGGCTCTGTCGGCTTTGTCGTGAGTGATGTGTTTACTGCTAATATGTTCGTGTGCAAATTAAAGAAAAACGATTTGATTGGTCCTCTAACTGTCATTCTCTCAACTCTTTTCTCTTGTCTCAATTCTCAGCACATCTCGCCCTGGGTGCTCGCTGTTCATGTGACCTGCATAACGCCACGGGCCAGATTACGTCTCTTCACTCTTTGTACAGCTTTTTCCGTTATACTAGGCTGAGATATTCAAGCGAAAATCATGCTTGATGTATCCCGAAGGACACCACCATTTCCCTCACGTAGCCCTTAAACCACAATTAATTATAACCGCACCAGATACAACAAAATCAGGTAATACATTTTTTAAACCTCATTTGGTGCGTTATTCGCAAAAACGGGTTTCCCTGGCCCCTCGGAAATACTAAGCGTGACATAACTTGTCATACAAACAGGTGTTACTTGCCAATGCCTCCTTTTACAGAGCGAAAAAGATTGGTTCTGCTCACCATTTCTCAGGTCGAACGCAATGTGAAGGCCGCAAATACACAGTGTTAATATCCGGCTCTTTCGAGCGGGATACTGACCGACATTTCGACACATACCAGCATTTCGCGATCATTGCAAACACTGGCACGAGCGAACATCGACAACTGACGACGTTGCGATCCTCAAACTTTTTCTTCACCATTGACGTCAGGTCATCCCAGTAGTCTCTTGCGTGATTAGAATGTTCGAAGGGTACGCTGATACGTAGAAGGGCTGTTAGTCCATTTTATGCATGCAAATGTTTGCGGCTTTACATTCCACGTGCCGTGCCAGATACCGACAAATTATTCCCACTTTATCTGAGACCCAGTCTGTGTGCAGAAAGGCTTGGTGAAGCTTATGGCTTTCTATTCTCTTGCGATCAGTGCAGAACACACCGACGTCATCACCATTCACAAGAAGTTTCACATTATGTCTGCCAAGCGTAAAACCGCGCCCGGCAACGGTGGTCTATGGGCCCCAGGCGTGCAGCTTTGAAAAAACAAGTGGCGCCACCCTTGTCACGGCGCGCCACTAGTCAGTCGCGACCGAGAGCAGGAGCGTATGCGCGGAAGCATGTAAAGTAGTTTTAGAAGCATTGCACCCGCGAAAGTACGACGCCCAGTCGCGGTTAAAAACACAGAGAGAGAGAGAAGAAGAAGAAGGGACGTAAGCGCATGTGTAAGCACACCTCGTGTAAGCTCCGAAAGATGAAACTTTAAGGGTATTTTTCTTTCTTTCTTTTTCTTTTCTGGGAACTCTTTCTAGAAGGGACGAGGGAGCTCCGTACTTGGTGTGCGAAGGGAGCGGCCTGTAAACAACGACTCTTATCTCTTATTTTTTGTGCGCGTATATTTTTGCTACATAAATGGGAACTTGCTCATCACGGTCATGAACACTGCTCTTTTTTATAGCCCTTGAGGAGGCCTTTGTCGGCCTGTGAAAAATCAAACCCACAAATCAATCCCACTAAACCTGGGTAACTCACGATAAAATGGTGAGAAGTAGCTTTGAGTAGAACGTTGGCTATAGGCGGTAGGGTGGACAGCTAAAGGATACATCGCAGAGCATGCAGGTAATAAAGACATAGAAAGATGCTTGGAAGCGCAAATTAAGGCTCTAAAATTCAACTTTTCTATTCTCAAAGCAGGGCCAAGACATACAACAGAGATATGTAGTGACGTTTTGTACTAGCTGAAGCACGCTTACACACGCGCGCACACACACACGCACACACACACACACACACACACACACACACACACACACACACACAAGTCATTACTAATGTTGCTCGTGTATGTCTTTTTAATCTGATCAACCTCGAATAGTTTTCTTGCTGAGCATCACTACTCCTCCCAACTTTATTAATCTTGAGCAGTAGCTGCTCGCTATACAACGTACAGGTAATTGTTCATAATTGATAATTCGCGCTTTTATTATAATTCATGCACGAAACAGCGATGGCCGTATGCCGGTGCGCGGGAAGTGTGTGTGGGTCGTGAGAAACGTGAGCGTATATGCTCAAAGTTCGTTTTTGAGAGCGCAGCTGTGGGCTCGGCGCATTTACGTCATTCACCCTTACATATGCATGTTGCTATCACGATGTGCTTCACTGCGGCAAAAAATAAATGAATAAAAGAAGGTGCCTTGTAAACAAACGAGTGGCAATCACTTTTGTCTCGCTGAAGCGACCGAAGCTTATAATTTGCGTGACACACCTGCCGAAAAATACATAAATCCGCGGTGTAAAACTAGAACAAGTCGACGACACGTACAACGGACAGGCGCTAACAACATAATCCACGAGCCTTTATGAGGCACAGCCATAAGGCGCGTATTGCGTCCACGTGGGGCTTTCGCACGTGCGCTTAGATTGTGGCTCTTCTACCATCTCGCCGCCATCGAAGTGAGGCAGCCGTGGACGGGAAGCGAACCCACGTTGAAGCGGATATCATTGAAACGCAGCTAATTGCCTTAAGAAAGAAAAAGAGACACTGCTTGCTTCAAGTTTTAACTCTGCGAAATCCGAAAGATAAAACGCGCCGTAGGTTTCGCCCCGTCACAGCTCCCGTAACCGGCGTTGGGCGTGACGGAACCGGGGAGGGCGCCCGGCCGCCTGCAACAAGCCGCGACGGGTTTACGTGCACGGCCACTACACGCGGCGCCGGTTGTTCTTGCGCCGCAGCGCCACCATACCAGCTCTCTAGCCCCTTAATGACTATGGCGCTCGCATGCTGATCCGAAGTTCGTGGGATCGAATCCCGACCGTCGCGGCTGCATTTGGATGGAGAAGTATAGGGGTCATATGTACTGTGTAGATGTGAGTGCACGTTATAGAACCCCAGGTAGTCGAAAATTTCTGGAGTGCTCCACCACCACATCTCTCATAAATAGATAGTCGTTTCGGGATGTAAAACCTGATGGCGTAAGGCCATTAACTTCTTATTATTAATTAAGTTGAGACAAAAGAGTTCCAGGTAGAGCGCGAAGAGCAGAGAAGACAACGCACATGTTTGCTTTATAGATGAACTTTATAGATGAAATGCTTTTAGTAGCATTTTTGTTAACTATAGTCCTATATGTAAACTGTTATCTATAATATAGAATAAATCAATATTTCTCTAGAAGTGTTGTAAGTAGCATGCAATTGCTGCAATTGAGGCTACAGAACGAAAGGGTTGCGCTTCAGTTGCTGTGGGTATGGCCCTAATTTTGCTGAATTGTTAATACCTTTTTGTACATGATCTTGATAATCACATTATTTCTGAAATCCTGAAATTTCGATCAGTTGTTGCATTGTATTCAACATAAGTTCCTTCTGAAATTCATACCTCTCTTTTGTATATTATTTTGATACTCACACTATTATTGAAAAGCTTAAATTTGTATCAGTTGCTGCATCGTATTCAACATGACTTCATTAAGAAATTCTTGCCTCTAGTTATAGCAAAAGAGGGCTGTGACGCTATGTACAAACAAACAAACAAACAAAAACAAACAAACAAATATGGTAATACTGCACCATGTGACTATCCGTACATCTGAAATACTTCAGGTTAATTCCTTTAAAGAATTGAACTTATTAATAACAAAGATTGACCTTTTCTTACCAGCATCTGCTCGAGTACCTCTGCCGGCAGCAACATCTATTATTTTTCGTTTCAATGATGGCCCATGGAAAGAAAAAGGCGGCCAAGATTGCAGCAAGGCTAAACCTTTCAGGTCGCATAACTTAGTTAATTAAACTCAAATCCCCCTGAATCTTGGCTAATCCCCCCAAGTGTGTAGATGCCAAAATGGAAGGAATATCATCATCAGCAGCAGCAGCAAGGCTCGTGGCTCGCCACCTCGTGGCACGCTGCCTCGTGATTTTGCGTGCGGCTTCCCCGTACGAGCTGCACGTTCTGCTCGCGGTTGGGTCAGTGCCACACGGCTGCCGGAATCTAGCTGCCAGGACCAGCGTTACCAAAGCTTCGCCTTGCCATCAAGGTCTTCGCCCGATATGGACCCTTGAAGCGGTGCAATGCCCAAGCGTCCCCGGAGGAGGAAGGTCAAGGCGAAGATTTCCTTCGGATCGACGAGCTCTGGCAATAGAAGCTTGCCGAGCCATCTGCAAGCCAGCGTGAATGATGATATTACTGTACTCGAGACAGCACAGAAAGGTGAAGAAGAACCCCAGTCTGGCGTTCCCATCACAGCGACCCCAGAGTCTCGGTCAACGACCGGCAAAAACTGCGACGATTCTGTCCACAGGAGCAGCCCTGTGGTCGAGGACAACAATGTAGGCACACCCACAGTTGTCGACCCCCAGAGCAGCGTCGTAGGAGATCATGAGGTCGCTAGAAGCCATAAACGAGAACCCAAAAGTCTCAGCGATACCGATGTGATGGACATCGTGAGGTCAATGCGGCAGCTGCTGCTGGCGAAAGGCCCCTTGCAAGAGAACGAGCTGGCGAATGTGGTGAGTCCTACTCAAGCTAAGCTAGTACGCGAAGTGCAGGAGTCTATGACTGCCTTTCTAAGCAGACACCCAGGGTTTGTAGTAGTCCACGAGGACTTGTACTCTTTTGTGTACTACGAGGACCCTGAAGTTGAAGGTGAAGATCGCTCAACATCGCAGACCGAGCACGAAGTGATTACCGGGCCCTCGTCTAGTGGTTCCACCAACAGCGGAGGCCAGGACGCGGCGGCCAGCGATGGCGGACCTGACGGTGCAACCATCTCGTCCAGCAGACCTCCTCATCAGTCCACCACTGAGGGAGAACAACACGAAGAAGAAAAGCGTGCACTGAAAGACGCCGGTATGCAGGAGAAATATCCGCCTCGGTCACGAGCTATGCGTAGTAGGAGGAAAAAGTCAAAGGCAAAGTCCCGGAGAGAGTGGTGTCAGGATTCAAAGATCGCCGAGACAAGGTCTACTAATGAAAATCGTGACTCGGACGTCGTCCACCGACAGAGGAAGCAGCAAGCACCCAAAAGAAGCCCTGAAAAAGTCCATCAGCCGCGTGAAAATCTCGGCGGAAGACCACGTGTCCCCCGTCCAGGGTCATGGTGCAGTGCGGCAGTGCAAAAGAAAAGCCCTGCCAAGAAAGAAGTGAAACATGCCAGCGCCAAAGCGAATGTTGTTAAGGTTAAGCCGGAGCTGCCTTATCTGCGGCCTATTCCACGGCCACTTCCACGGCCACAGGAACGTCGTCGGAATCTCCCTCCTCACTTAAGACCCCAGAACGGTCTCCGTAAGCCACCGCCCGAGTCTGTTCCCCAGCCGGCTGCTCAAGTCAATAAACGGTGCTCGAGACCTTCAAAGCCGCAGCTGCCATTTATGCGGCCTATTCCACGGCCACAGGAACGTCGTGGGAATCTGGCTCCTCACTTAAGACCCCAGAACGATCTCCGCAAGCAACCACCCGAGTGTATTTCTCACCCTCCGCCGCAAGTCAGCAAACGGTGCTCGAGACGTGCAAAGTCGCAGCTGCCATTTATGCGCCCTCTCCCACCGCCACGGCAACCCCGTGGGAATCTGCCTCCAGACTTAAGACCCCAGAACGATCTCCGCATGCCACCAGCCGAATATGTTCCCGAGTGGCCTGGGCAAGCTGGCAAACGGTGCTCGCGATCTTCGAAGCCACGCCCATCAGTGTCGAAGCCCCACGAACCGCCCGGTGTTGAGATGCAGGCAGCTGCATCATCCTCGGAGATCGCGTCGGTGCTGCCCACTAAGGAAGAAACGGCCAAGAAGAGCCAGATCGAAGAGAAACTTTCCCGGATAGCCCGCATGGCTAAAGACAGACGGCCGGACATTCCCGAGAAGGAGATTCGGATGAAAATTGACCATCTGCGGAAATCGCGAGGCGGATTGAGCGGACTGACCTACAATGAGATCGTCGCGCTGGTCCTTGAACTTTTTGATGCTCGCGACCAGGAAACGGATGAAGGCAAGGTGTCTTAACTCGGAAGGGAATGCTCTCATTGCTTTATTTTTTTAAACGGAAGACCGATGTTTTCTTCCTTGCTTTTCGCTATTTTTTTGACATTGAAAAATTTGTGTTGCTCCGACTCGCCGAGCTTCTTCTGCACTGTGCTTTTAAAATGATTTTTCTTTTGTTCCTCATACCTTAGAACTTACTTCTTGTGAAAAAAGAAAAACAGACATCACTGCATGCATCACTTTCCCGATTGGCACATACTTCAATTTGCATCATTTTTGCTTTTTTATCAACAACGGCGATGTTTTGTAGAAAGACATCGCCGTTGAAAGAAAGGCTTGAGGAACGCATAACAAACAACGTCCCCAAACTCTTTTGGAAAGTGGCGGCTGCACACAATTTTTTCATCCACAACGGGGATATAAATATTGAATGTGGGTTGCCGTCTGGTCTTTCACTTCCTGAAAGACAGCTTTAAGGCCACTAACTAAAAATATCAAGCCACTTAGTTCCACGCCATGAAAATTGACGGGACAGCTTCACTGTTCTTTTGTTGTTAATCATTACGTAAATGGCAAGAGCGCCATGTTATATCAAGTACCTAAGCCATGCCAACTTTTATCATTGCCTAAACTGACCATACGTGATCGTTTCCCATGAAATCGCGCACTTATTTCTTGCTTATTTTCTTTCTTTGCGTTTAGCGCTACGGAAATGCAGCCGCGGCTATGCGAATTGAAAGCGGCACTTCGACCTAATGGCAACTTCAGAAAACGGCGGCTGCTTCTTCTGGTAACACTGCTCAAGTAAACGAAGATGGCTAAATGAGGCCACGGAGGCTCAGTGTTTTGCTGGATGTTTCTGGATTGCCAAGCTGCTCCTGCCTGCCGTAAAAAGTAGCTGGCATCATCATCATCATCCTCATCAGTTCTTGCCGCCAAGAGAGCGCGTGCACTTCCATGCAAAATTTGAGGCGTTCGCACACGCGCTCCTTCTTTTCGCCTTCCCCAGCTACTTCATTCGCGGATGTCTTTCATAGCGCATCAAAGAAATCTGGTACCCTTGTATAACACAAAGAGCGCTACACGTATCGCGTGCTCCCGTGGCGTCGCCAAGTCAAGTTGGAGTCGGAACGTCGTCATCGACACGAAGTGTGGGCCTGGAAGTAGAGCACCATGTGAGGTGCAGAAAATTTCAAACGCTTCATTTCGCATATTTGGTTTCGCCTCCGAGCCCGTTTTACGTGTGAAACTTCCCTGAACTGAGTTGAAGAGCTCGGGTAGCAGCGCTTGTGGCAAGCGCTGGATTTGAGCTCAATAAATAACTCTCATTTCCATGTTCCACTTTAGTAAAAGAATAAAGGCATAAACATTTATGCACATATCCATTGTTTTTGCCACACTTGCTTTATTTTTGTAACATGGAGAGTTCAAAAAAAGAACTATTTGAGGCTTCGCGGAAGCACAGTGGCCGGCAGACATAAGGGCGTGGGAGAGGCTTCACTGAAGACACGAATTATATTCGACTATAGTAGTTTGTCAGTGGGTCTTCTGGCAGTTCCTGAGCTGCATTTGCATAGAGTCCCAAAAGGTTATGAAATATTTAAAACACGTGAAAGCAGGCACTGTATTAATGCTATGTATTAAAAAATATTTTGTTTGAGAGTTTAAAGTGTGCTTGCCCGTTTTTACTAAATGAATAGGTTCGTTATTTGAAAAAAGAAAACCTACATGTAGCTTTGGTGGCCATATTGTGGATGATGCGCACGGTATCCAATCAATGTATCTGGCACTATCTCGAGTATACTGTAATTACGAAATGTGAGCTTGTGCTGAGTGGCAGAGTCAATGGATGTCGATCACCGACACTTCGTAATTACTCCCAACAGTTGCACAAATAAACATTACTAATGATGGATGGAAATTCTGAAAAAAAAACATTGCGGGTAGACAAACAAAATGTTCACGACTGAATCATGCCGCAATATGTTCCACTTTGACAAAGGTACTTGTGGGGCGCAGTGCTGTTTGGCACGGCGCAGCTATGGTGACCTGGAATCTTTCAAGTGGCTCGACCGTCGCAGCTGGAGAGGGCCGGGAGCAGAAGAATGTAGCGGCGGCACTGTAGGCGATGACAATGGGGGTTCGGGCTCCTGGCCGGTTGTCGCGTTTCAATGAAAGCAGGTTGGCCTGCCATATTTACGCTGCCTTAAGTTTACCACCACGAAATTATCCGCAACTGGCAGGGACAAAAAAAAAAAGGTTGTGCTTCCAGTTTTTTTTTTCGATTCATTGAAGCGTTGTTAAATGCGTGAGAAAATTCGGATTCTGCCGCTTGCGCGTTGTTGTTGCGGGACCGTGGAGCCGGAGTACTGCGCATTTCGCGGGGACGTTCGTTGGGGTTTTTGCGGTCATGCTATCAACAGTTCTTTTTTCGCGATTGTGGAATACTTAAGAGGACTATTTGCAAACGCTTAATGAGCGGCTTAATTGGACAGCAAAATGCAATATACGCTTTGTATGCTAAATAAATTACCACTGACCGTGCACATCCTGCAATATAATCATGTAATGCCTTATTAAATTCGTGCCCTCGTTTTTGAGAAGCTTTAATAACCAATTAAAAATGGTTTGTTTATGCCCAAATGAATAAAGAATGAAGCTTGCCCCAGATAAAACGCTGTGGCCATTGATATTGTTTCCTTAAAGGGACCAAGAACCAATTTTTAGTGTACCTGTCTTCTCGTTTTATACAAACACGCAATGGCAACGGTGAGCGCGCGGTGAAATATCAGAATTAGTAGCCTCTGGAGCCTCATACGCAATATGTGCTGCAAACAGTGGTAGGACAGCCGCCGGGTGTATTTGCGCCAGGGTAAAGCGAGCTAGAGTAGGGTATTGGGCTTGCTGGGATCCACTATACACCTTTCCATCGGCACTCTCGCACCGGCGAGCAGGAACCTGCTTTTGTCGTCTGCTACGGCTCTCCGCGCCACGCCCCCCTTCGTTGGGCTGTTTGTTGCGCCGAGCCGGCCATACGTTTTGCCGTGCTTGCACGGTGCGCGCGCTGTTTTTCGCTCACTAGAGCAATTTAAAATGCTCTTTAAGAACAGTCAATCGACAGGGCATCACTGCATTGTCTACGGTTGCATGTAGAACCAGAAGAAAAGAAACGCTGCACGTAAACAGCTGTGTACCAAGCGCAACGTTGCGCAGGAGGAGTGCGGCTGCGCACTCACTGACGTACTCGTGCCAAAACGCCGCACCGCTCATGTTCCTATGCGGTCTAAGGCTAATGTCACCAACACACCCTCAACCCTAGTCAGTGCCGTTTTTAGAATATGGTGCGAAAGTCCCAGATTTCTTCTTTCACTCTCTCCCTACTTGATTAGCTTCAAACATGAGAGCTAAACGCGTTTCACGGTACTACCAAAGCAAGGGGTTTTGGTACGGACATTCCTTTTTCTTTTCCTTTTTTTGTTGCTCTTGTCCTTGCGGATGTATGCCTCCGGCCTGTGCACTGCAAACCAGGTGGGCATATTTTGTTGAACGGCAAACGTGCTTCAGCACTTTATGTGACGCTTCAAAAGAAAAATAAAGTGGAGAGCTCGACAGAAGTCGGTAATGAACTAGGCTGCGAGAACGGAGCCGAATGATTGCTTCTTGACCATGAGTGCGATAAATGAGAAACCCGATTAAAAAAAAATCCAGGTCTCACGCACCGTGGGAGTCAATATTATGCCAAGATGCCAGCGATGTAATTGTAAGTCTTAGCCAACGTTATTCATTAAAAAGAAAGTCAGTACGCAATAGCCGACAGTTGAAGGAATTCTAGCCAAGAGTAGCTATCTAGCACTGGTTTTAATTGAGTAGATGCTGCACATATGCCATGGCTTATACATCATGCCACAACATTATTACGTTGTTATGCACACAGATATACTGTGTCATTTACTAACTGACTATCACACCTTGTTAAAGTTTACTTGCTTTGTTAGCAGTGTGCGAACGCCGTTGCACTACTTATTGATTTTTTCGTTATGTTGAGTAGTGACCATGTCGAGCCACGATCATGTCGTGTCATGAATATGATTATAAAATATCACATCCCTCGAGCTGTAGTTGGACACCCATTTCAACCCCCTTAAAGCTCTCATGTTGAGTCATGATCATGTCGTGCCATGGCCATGTCGTGTCATGAAAATGACTATAACTCATATCACATCTTCTCCTGTGCCTTTCGTTTTACAACCGGTATCAAACCCCCTTTTGCATAATGACGCTCATATCATTTCATGTAAGCGATGTCATGAACATGATTATAGTATATCTTACGTCACATCCCTCGAGGTTTACTTTTCCTTTGACCCCCATCTTGACCCCCTTCCGTTAACTTTCGCTCGGTCATGCTCATGTCATATTGCGTACCTCATGTCATGAACATGACTAACTCGTATCGCCTCTCTCGATCTATATCTTTCGTTGTGCACCGATTTTGACCCCTTCCCGTTGATTTTTGCTTCGTGATGCTCGTGTCATATGTGTTTCATGTCATGAACGTGACTAACTCGCGTCTCTGGACCTGTATCTTTCATTTGACACCCATCTTGACCTCCTTACTTTACATTTGTTTTTGCAGAGTCATGTTCATGACATGAGCACACCATGTCATGTCATGAACGTGACTGTGACCGATATTACATTCTTCGACATGCACCTTTTGTTTGACACCCATATCGATCCTCTTCCAGTGGTCTTATGTTTGCAGAGTCATGCTCATGTCATAGCATGACCTGAGCACATCATGTCTTGTCATGAACGTGACTATGACCAATAATAGATTCTTCGACATGCACCTTTCGTTTGACACCCATATCGATCCCCTTCCAGTGGTCTTATGTTTGCAGGGTCATGCTCATGTCATAGAATGACTGGAGCACATCATGTCTTGTCATGAACGTGACTATGACCATTATTACATTCTTCGACATGCACCATTTGTTTGACACCCATATCGATCCCCTTCCAGTTGTCTTATGTTTGCAGGGTCATGCTCATGTCATAGCATGACCTGAGCACATCATGTCTTGTTATGAACGTGACTATGACCAATAATATATTCTTCGCCATGCACCTTTTGTTTGGCACCCATATCGATCCCCTTCCAGTGGTCTTATGTTTGCAGCATCATGCTCATGTCATAGCCTGACCTGAGCACATCATGTCTTGTCATGAACGTGACTATGACCAATAATAGATTCTTTGACATGCACCTTTTGTTTGACACCCATATCGATCCCCTTCCAGTGGTCTTATGTTTGCAGGGTCATGCTCATGTCATAGCATGACCTGAGCACATCATGTCTTGTCATGAACGTTACTATGACCAATATTACATTCTTCGACATGCACCATTTTTTTGACACCCATATCGATCCCCTTCCGATAGTATTATGTTTCCAGAGTCATGCTCATGTCATAGCATGACATGAGAACATCATGTCATGTCATGAACGTGACTATGACCGATATCACATCCTTCGAGATTCACCTTTCGTTTAACACCCATCTCGACCGCCTTGTTACAGTTTCAAGCTTTTCCTTGTATTATGTGTCATTAATAACATGCTTTGCAAAATCAGGGCATTCTTTAATCGTGATTTGGTAATCATCACGGTGCACTCTCATTATCGTAACCAGTCTAACCTACCTTGTGTGACTTACCAACATTAGTTAGGGATTTTCAATCATTGATTTCTGGACATGCTCACTTTCATAGTTATAGTCATGAGCATGAATTAAAGCCTGGCTATCATGCTGGTTATGCCCGAGTCATGTCTGCGTTAAATCAAGGGTTCCTTTGATATATCGCGTTACGTGATTAGTCATTTATTTCTCAAGGCATCGTTTCTTGTGATAATTTTCCATAATTTTGGAACCACTCTGTTTTAAGGTGACTGAAACATTACGGTTACTCTAAATGAGACATTAACGCTTTCGCTTAATGAGTGGCACTATTGTTAGCAAAAGCAACAGCATTTTTATTATGATACGAGTAATCTTACAACAGTAACTCAATCAACGAAGAGGCGACAATGTTCCCGGTTTCCCAGTTTTACTGCTACCAACCGACCCCGCTGATCCCGCTTCTGCCCGCGCAATAAGACGCAAAACAAAGCCGATAACAACTGTCCTGCTGATCAGTCAGATCCCACATACTCACAAATTAACCTACCTAACGATTTCGCGATGTTTACAAACAGCGAAAGCAAGATCTTGCTGAAACACACACAACGAATGCACGCGCCCGCACGGAGAGCCCGGCGAGCAAACAGCCCAAGATGGCGCCGCCGCTAGACGTCGCTAGCGGCATTTCATGGTGGCGCCCAGAAGGGCTCTATTGGAAAGGTCTATACCTGATGCCGGATATGCCGCACGTGCGGTGGCACCACCATGGGTTCAATGTAGGGTGTTGCCTGACAAAGTTGCTTGTGTGCAGCTAAAGTCATGATGTTTGTGTGCGCTGCTATCATTGGTACTGCGCATAAATGCACACAGTTTGTGTTTGTGAAACTCTCTTTGTGTTTTGTGAAACTCTCTCACCGTTTGCCCTATCTTCCGTTTCCATTTCTTGGTTTTCGCCTGTCATCACTCTCTCGTTTATTAACGCAGCGCTTTGTTGTTTAAGCTTTGTTGTTGTTGTTCTTTCAACGTTGTGCCTTTTACACTTGTTCCATTGACGCAACGTTTTGCTATTTTACGTCCGTTATTCTTATAGTGTTCTTATGTTGGTTGAACCTTTTTTCGTTGGTGGCCTCACTTTCTTTGTTATTTGTTGTTTACAGGTGTCAGGCATTCATGATGATTTTTTTCCCTTTGGCACAGGTGTTATTTTAGCGGCGTTTGCACACGTGCATCATCGGTGTAATAAGTTAGCAGCACGTGGAGCGTTTATCCCCGGGTTTTTTTCTTCTTAACTTCTCTGCTCTACTTGCGATTGCTCCGGTGCGTGGCCATGAGGCGGTGGTTCTGGCGAGGTGCTGACTCTTCGTTTTTCGCTTATCATTCACGTGATTATCCACGCTGGTTGTCCGTATGAATTTTTCGTTTTGCTTCGACAAAGCTCAGTTGAAAGTTGATTGCCTGTCCTGTGTGTCTTTTTCTTGTCCCTGTGTTTTGAACGCTCCAAGTTATCCGCTTCACGTATGAACCAACTAGCCCAAAAACACGTCCTCTTAATGTCACTGTTACTTGTGCAAATGCACGAATAAACTCCACGCAGAACTCTGTGCATATGTTGCATTATGAACACCTTTTAAATGCTCATAAATGACAGTTGCGAGTGAAAATCAGTGATGGCGACCTTTTCAGAGCTTTTAGCAATACTGCTTGCTGGCCTAGTTGGTATTTACTGAAGGACATGATAAAGCCGCCACTGGAAGAACATACACACAAAAGGTAGAAACACAGCAACAGGACAAGCGGCCTGCTGCTGTGTTCGTTCTTTTGCGTGTACGTATGGCCGCTGGTCCTGTTGATGTGTTTCTAATTTTTGTCTGTATTTTCTTACAGTGGCGGCTTTATCATGTCGTTTTCAGAGCTTACCTCACTCAAGTGTAAACAGGTTCATTTGTTTGCATTTCTTTCAAAATGGCGCTACTTTCATCATGCATGCTTGTGGAATTACTGAGAATGCTGACCTTGATGCAGACCCTGGATAGTTTACCATGGCTTTTATTGTCATATATTCCACAGCTCATAACGCTCCTGGCTGCTTATCCTTTCAGGTCTCCACTGCCTTGGTACTGTGACCTGGGTTATTCCTGCACGATATTTCTATACAGGGACTGTAAAAATGGTCAGATGAGCTAAACAGGAGGCCACTCTTCTGGAGTTCTGGGCACAATTGGATGAAAATTTCTCCGACGCTGTCACAGTTCTTCAGTCTAAATGTATGCTTTAGGGGCAGTGGCTCAACCTTAAATGTTTTTGCCTTGTCCTGCTTCTTTGATCTCTCAGGATTAATGCCTTTAAAAAAGTGTAATCGTGTCATGGCACAAAAGCTGCTTGTCATTTGGGAGAGAAGTGGCTTTTTGTGCGCACTTGCCTAGCGGCTCATTGGCAAAACATTTCTTTCACAAGTGCCTCTAGTACTCTGTCCGAATGCAGATCGTGGTGTGTGTAGTTCCTAATTTCTTTCGATTATATGCACATATTCCCGTAGCACACACTGAGGCAGAAAGCGAAGTTCACACACTGCACATGTGCCACCCACCGCTTTGTCTACATGATGTAAATTCCTTTCCTATCGCTTCACGATGGCTCCATCCTTCGGAACGGCGAGAAAAGGCAGCTTCGTGCTGCCCTGTCCGACAGCCTGACGCAAAACACTGGTTTTGCTGCCCAGGTGGCATTTTAACCACTTGAGACTGTGCACTACTGCTCAGACAACATCACTTTTTGCAGAAGAACTTGAACAGGTTCAGGTTGCGGAGCCCTACGGCTTCTCAAAGCAACAAAAATATACGCGCGCTCCAAAGGCGACTGCAAACAGGCCCCAACTGCCCCATGCCCCAAAGCTCACTAAAATGCGTGCGGCGCTGGCGCTGTGCCGCAGCAGCGCGCTAAGACACTTTCCCATGATATTGGCGGTGCGACCGCAATGCATGGTACCTGCCGGCGAGTGAGCCCACTAGCCTATTTTGGCTCAGTTTAGCCAGGTTCTGCTGTGGCAGAGCGCATGTGCGCATCGCCTGGGAGAGGCTGCGCATATGCACCGCAGTTAAAGCAGGCTTTCGGTTGCCGCAAAGGCAGCACCGCTTCTCAGCGTCGTCTCCTTTTACTGCGTAGAAAGCAAACAGTGAGGCGGAGACGTGTTTTGGTGTACCGACTGCTATACGCGGCTGTTGGTGGAATGAGGTAGCGCGTGCATGCTTGATGAAAGGTCTAATGGGCAAATCTTCTGACAGCGATTTTTATAATTCATGACTGAAGGGGTTGTTTTTGTTGGCTTAAGCTAATGGACTGTTCCTGCTTGCTCACTTTCAGCTCACTGATGACCCGGGCCTGCACCGACCAAGAAACAGCGAAATGTGCTCGTGGTTTGTTCTTCGGACGAACCTGCAGTATCTTCATATTCTTAAAATACAACACAACTCTCAAATGACCATTCTGTGTTTGTTGTTTTAATATCGCTCTTACCTAGACTGTCTAAGACATGGCTGCAACACTGCCGAGCTAGGAGCTTGTGCAAGTGCATGGTAGCTCTACAGATACAAAGTAATGCCGTGTGACACACACAGGAATAGCACAAGACAATCTGTGCACTCTTAGCCCGGTAACCTTTAGTTGATGTACACTCTTAGCACGGTAACCTTCAGTACTAAGGCCTCCGCAGAATATGCGTTAGTATAATGATAAAAAAGAAGAAATAAAGAGCCAGGCCTGCGCCGAATCGCAGGACAGTAAACAGCGTAAGCTGGAGGAGCGACCTTCTTAGTGGCCTGACTTGTTTGGTCCCTTTGTTGTCTGCCCGCCTTCTATTCGCTACGCACCCACGGGGAGAGTTCGCTGAGACAACGCGAACTCAACGGCGTGCACGAACAACGTCGTAGAAAGCTAAGGGGGACGACTGCCTACTCTCCCGACAGTACTTAAAGGGGTCGCCACCAGTAGCGCTTCCGTCGGCTGCACTAGGCGTATACAAGGATTTTAGCTCCTCGTGGGCTTAAATGTCTAGTTGAAGAGTCGGAAACCTTAGCCATTCGAGAGAAAATAGAGTTACTGTATAGGCTGCACTGTACAGGCTCCCTAAAAGGAGCCTATACTGTGATTCTAAGAAAAAATGGCCATGTGCACAACACTCCTCGAAAGTGGGAATGTTGTTGTTCTTTCCCTCAATTCTGGCGCATACCCACCCTGGAGGATTGACCAAGATGGCAGAAGTTGAAATTGTGAAGCCTGAGGTATTATGGAATACCAATCAGAATCGAATAATCAGGATGAAATTAACAGTGAAGAGTACAAATTTATGAAAAGAACCGGCCTGAATGAACTATAAATCAGTAGAGCGCACATCCCCGTGGCAATGTCCTAATGAGGACATTGGGAACTAGTGGGAACTTGTTCATGCGGCGTTTTCGTTCATTTCGTGTAGGTAGCGCTAGCTCAAAACTTTTCTAGTAATTGTAAATTAATAGAATTTTCCAGTACTCCTGCAGTTTTTTGCTGCGATTCATGTCTGCAAATATAACAGCGGACCCTTGATGTAGCTTTCAACTTACGCGTGCTCTGTTTTCAACTCTGTTTGCAAATTAACAGCGACTTCGTTGATATTTAGACCCCAACGAATTAGGAAACTGAGTGCTTCGCTTGGCGTTTCTGCCTACTTTATTCAAAGGCCATTTCTCGACTTGCGAGGCTTATTATCCTTCTTTCTTCGTGCGAAAGCTCACGCCCACAGGTTTAACGGCTTTCTGGTGAAGTATGTGAAACTATGACCATGTACGATGATAAAGCCTAATTTAGATCATTGTAGCAGAAAAAAAACATGCTTGCCGTTGCGGTAATATAACTGGGCAGTGGGACTCTCTTTTCTCTTTGTGAATTCCTTCCTGTCTGGTCTCTGTTTTCAGCTCTCTTCTTCTCTCGATTAAGTCACATAAACGAACTAACAGTAAAAGTGTTTCTTCCTCAAGATTTTACACTTAAGGTTGCTTTTCTCTGCTTAATTATGAATTTTTCATTGTTTTCTCGTAATCAGTACGCTTACGCGCTAGCGCGCTTTGTCAACATGTTTCACTTTGCGTTTCTGCATTAAAGCCGTAGCGAGACGATATTGAAGCGTTATTTCACATACCATTGAAATAAATTTATCTCTTAGGTGACATACTGAACCTGCATTCTTATAGGTACGCGCTATCATCATCATCGCCATTATAGGTTCTGCGTGGGCTGCCCAGCGCGAGCTGCACGTTCTGCTCGTGGCTAGATCGTTCCATCGCGGGCATTGTCAGCTGCTGCTTCTCCGAGTCAGCACCGCCAAAGCTTCGCTTTCTTCCTTTATTTTTGACCAGAACCTCCCCAGCTGCAGGAAATGCCGACAGGCGCTGCTCACCGCCGCTCCCGCAAGAGGAAGTCCAAGGCCAAGGCGACGCCGTCTGCTTCGACAGGCAGAGCTCCTACCAGCTCACCATCTGACGTGGACGATCTACCAGAAACGGTCGCCCGCCTCAATGTCCAGCAAGGAGGTGAGGAAGAACGTGAGAGGGAAAAGTGCCGAGCGGAATCATCTCGCACCACCTACCCGAAGGACAGCAAGGAAGAGAAAGGCCGCACAAAAAAAGGTAATGAGCATGAAGCCAGCTTTAATTCTGAGGGCCGCGCTACCGGGAGTGAAAAGACACAGCCACAACCACTTAACAACCTGGGCTCAGCAGGTAACGTGAGGCGTCAGCGAGCATTGCAGCCAATGAAGAACCCAAGCAGTCCAGTGCAATACCCTTCGCACAGTCGCCATGCGTCTGAAGTGTACCAGGAACACTGGCTCGTCAGCATGATTCGGGAGTTTCCAGAGTTTCAACTAGTCCACCAAGATGAGCACAAACTTGTGTATCACAGAGTCAAAGATGGCGAACGACGTGAGTGTGGTGGTTCATCAAATACCCAGGCCGAAGAAACTGTCGTGCCGCGTTCAAGTGGTTCGTGTGATAACATTCGCCAGCACGCGGTGCCAGGTGACGACGAAGCTCAGCGCGATCGTACGAGCTCGTCAAGCAGCAGTGACTACGAGTCTGCCGTCGAAGAACAGCCTGATGAAGAAATGCCCGGACTGAAGGACGCCTCCAGTCAGGAACCATCGCCATCACGCAGCCACTTTCATAGTCCACAAGGGAAGCAAGACACTTCGGATGCTGAAGTAGAAACAGGAGGGCTCGACCTTTCCCTTGCCCAGGAGATTCGTTCCACACTGCAGTGTCGTGACGCAGAAGTCGCCCAGCTGAAGGGGCCCCTGAACAATGTGCAGCAGAGTCAGGTCGACGAATCACAGCGGTACAGTTGGAAGATCGAACTACCCAAAGAACCACAACCAGATCCACCGCGCAAGCTGGCCGAGTTGAAACGCTGCACATCCAAGGAGAATCAAGAGCCCGCCATCGAGAACAGGGCAGGTGAAGAATTCATCCCGCAACCGCTGCAGCTGCAGTCGCGGCAAAAAATGCAAGAGCGGAATCTTCTGCCTGTACTCGAGCCGGAAAAGAAGACACTAACGGCCCCCGTGGACCCAAGGCCCCCCCCGCAGTTACTGGCCAAGAGACAGTCCTCGACCGTGGCAACACCGCCAGCTGTGTTTGAGGAGCACGAGTTGCCCGGGGACACTGCTGATTCATGCACAGACGTCGAATCAGCGGGAAAGAGCCAGGAAAATGCAAGCGCATGTAGCAGCAAGGGAAAGCAGATCTCAAAACTAGTTCATATGGCAATGAAGGAAAGGCCAGATCTCAGCGAGGAGGAGATCCGAAGCGGTCTACAGCATTTGCGCCTCACACTTGGTGGTTTATCTGGCATGACCTTTAGTGCAATAGTGGAACTCTTGCTTGGACAACTGAGTGGCGGGCCTGCAGACAAAAAGGGAATGTGACACCTTCGTCAAAGAAAGCAACAAGTTGTCACATATCAGCTCCACTGGGAAGGGCGGCGTTGCATTCCTTCTCTTTTTTTTTCTTTTTTACATCTCTGTCTACTTTGTTTTCATCACTAGTGTGGGTTGTTCATTTTTTTCCAGTTTTTCTCCTCTTTGCAAGTACATTTTCTGTCATAAATCTTGTGTGCTCTCCAATACTCTGTGCAGCTCTTTCCTTGAAAGTTATACTCTACAGAAACGCTGCGTTCTAAATACACACATAAATAATGCCAACAACGCTTTCGCTTCTTTGAACGCTCAAGAATTTCTGGTTCCGTTTAAAATATTACTTCTCACTTTGTTGGCACGCGAGGTGACGCTGAGCAGGAAATACCGCATCCATGGAGGCATTTTCTGGTTCAGTGCATGGTAATCCCTTGTACAAACTTCGTTTAGCGTAGGGAGACGACGAAGCAAAACTTAACTTTAAAGCCCTTCTTGTAAATTACCGTTTAAATCTGGGATGCAAGAAACAATCGCTACGTGTTCTGTACTAACGTGTCTTCAGAAATATAGTTCTCGCTGTTTTGCTTGGATGCTAACCATATATGAAAACATGGCTTGTGCCTTTTGTTAGGAGCGAAACACCTTGTGCTCTCGGGCAGTCGCTGTCTTCTGCCGACGTCGTCACGGTAAAGCATGTTATGGCAGAAATAAAAAAAATCAGCACGTAGTTGACAAGGAAAAGTGCCACCTGCTACTAGGTTTCGAACCCACAGCTACCTGGAATGCGACGACAGTAGCTCGAAGCTGTATGGTACACCACCGCTACACTGTGTGTCTCTGGAACGAAGAGGCCTTATATCGGTCGCTTTACAATTTGCGTCTAAGTAATATCCAATTCAACCGAACGCGCTTAGTAGGCAACACTAGTCTCAAATTAACATCGCCTTCCTCCCACTGCATTCTTAGTTCGCAGCGGTGCTACCGCCATCTAGAAACGACAAAGCGAAGCTGATTGTCGTGCTAATGCACGCGTCGCGATGGGGGCAATGAATTCAGACAGTGTACGTGTAGGGTTGCCGTCTCAAAAGCGATTTTAACGGTTTTATGTTAATGAGTCCTGGCCGTTGGCGCCTAACGTCGTCGTCGTCGTGGCCCCCGGTGAAGCAAGCCCATTAGCAGCGATTGACGTGTTCCTGTGGGGACACACAGCCGCATCGCCGTATGCTTCGCACCTACCCAGGTTTCATGTTATTGCAGCTATCATCATTTTTTTGCAGACAACCAATTTCTATTCGCGATTCCATCTAAATGCTCGCCACCTAGTGGACGCTCCTGGAAACAGCCGATCCAAGGGCGACCTCGAAACGCGGCATGACATCGCATTACCGAGCGGCTGTAAAACGGCTCTATAGCTGCTTAATCGACGCCATGCCGCCTCAACGCAGCCTGAAGAAGACCGAAATCCCCATCAAAAGACTTTTGTTGCGTGCCTCATTGCGTGTCATCGCGGTGCAAAGAGAACAACAGGCCGTTTCATCGGTTCCCCAAAGAGGTAGACGACGCCTAGTGCAGGGCAACATGCATTAGGAACTTGCGTTAGTATAATGCGTTAGTATAATGATAAACATGCGTTAGTATGATGATAAAAAAGAAGAAATAAAGAGCCAGGCCTGCGCCGAATCGCAGGACAGTAAACAGCGTAAGCTGGAGGAGCGACCTTCTTAGTGGCCTGACTTATTTGGTCCCTTTGTTGTCTGCCCGCCTTCTATTCGCTACGCACCCACGGGGAGAGTTCGCTGCGACAATGCGAACTCAACAGCGTGCACGAACAACGTCGTAGAAAGCTAAGGGGGACGACTGCCTACTCTCCCGACAGTACTTAAAGGGGTCGCCACCAGTAGCGCTTTCGGCTGCACTAGGCGTATACAAGGATTTTAGCTCCTCGTGGGCTTAAATGTCTAGTTGAAGAGTCGGAAACCTTAGCCATTCGAGAGAAAATAGTGTTACTGTATAGGCTGCACTGTACAGGCTCCCTAAAAGGAGCCTATACTGTGATTCTAAGAAAAAATGGCCATGTGCACAACACTCCTCGAAAGTGGGAATGTTGTTGTTCTTTCCCTCAATTCTGGCGCATACCCACCCTGGAGGATTGACCAAGATGGCAGAAGTTGAAATTGTGAAGCCTGAGGTATTATGGAATACCAATCAGAATCGAATAATCAGGATGAAATTAACAGTGAAGAGTACAAATTTATGAAAAGAACCGGCCTGAATGAACTATAAATCAGTAGAGCGCACATCCCCGTGGCAATGTCCTAATGAGGACATTGGGAACTAGTGGGAACTTGTTCATGCGGCGTTTTCGTTCATTTCGTGTAGGTAGCGCTAGCTCAAAACTTTTCTAGTAATTGTAAATTAATAGAATTTTCCAGTACTCCTGCAGTTTTTTGCTGCGATTCATGTCTGCAAATATAACAGCGGACCCTTGATGTAGCTTTCAACTTACGCGTGCTCTGTTTTCAACTCTGTTTGCAAATTAACAGCGACTTCGTTGATATTTAGACCCCAACGAATTAGGAAACTGAGTGCTTCGCTTGGCGTTTCTGCCTACTTTATTCAAAGGCCATTTCTCGACTTCCGAGGCTTATTATCCTTCTTTCTTCGTGCGAAAGCTCACGCCCAAAGGTTTAACGGCTTTCTGGTGAAGTATGTAAAACTATGACCATGTACGATGATAAAGCCTAATTTAGATCATTGTAGCAGAAAAAAAAACATGCTTGCCGTTGCGGTAATATAACTGGGCAGTGGGACTCTCTTTTCTCTTTGTGAATTCCTTCCTGTCTGGTCTCTGTTTTCAGCTCTCTTCTTCTCTCGATTAAGTCACATAAACGAACTAACAGTAAAAGTGTTTCTTCCTCAAGATTTTACACTTAAGGTTGCTTTTCTCTGCTTAATTATGAATTTTTCATTGTTTTCTCGTAATCAGTACGCTTACGCGCTAGCGCGCTTTGTCAACATGTTTCACTTTGCGTTTCTGCATTAAAGCCGTAGCGAGACGATATTGAAGCGTTATTTCACATACCATTGAAATAAATTTATCTCTTAGGTGACATACTGAACCTGCATTCTTATAGGTACGCGCTATCATCATCATCGCCATTATAGGTTCTGCGTGGGCTGCCCAGCGCGAGCTGCACGTTCTGCTCGTGGCTAGATCGTTCCATCGCGGGCATTGTCAGCTGCTGCTTCTCCGAGTCAGCACCGCCAAAGCTTCGCTTTCTTCCTTTATTTTTGACCAGAACCTCCCCAGCTGCAGGAAATGCCGACAGGCGCTGCTCACCGCCGCTCCCGCAAGAGGAAGTCCAAGGCCAAGGCGACGCCGTCTGCTTCGACAGGCAGAGCTCCTACCAGCTCACCATCTGACGTGGACGATCTACCAGAAACGGTCGCCCGCCTCAATGTCCAGCAAGGAGGTGAGGAAGAACGTGAGAGGGAAAAGTGCCGAGCGGAATCATCTCGCACCACCTACCCGAAGGACAGCAAGGAAGAGAAAGGCCGCACAAAAAAAGGTAATGAGCATGAAGCCAGCTTTACTTCTGAGGGCCGCGCTACCGGGAGTGAAAAGACACAGCCACAACCACTTAACAACCTGGGCTCAGCAGGTAACGTGAGGCGTCAGCGAGCATTGCAGCCAATGCAGAACCCAAGCAGTCCAGTACAATACCCTTCGCACAGTCGCCATGCGTCTGAAGTGTACCAGGAACACTGGCTCGTCAGCATGATTCGGGAGTTTCCAGAGTTTCAACTAGTCCACCAAGATGAGCACAAACTTGTGTATCACAGAGTCAAAGATGGCGAACGACGTGAGTGTGGTGGTTCATCAAATACCCAGGCCGAAGAAACTGTCGTGCAGCGTTCAAGTGGTTCGTGTGATAACATTCGCCAGCACGCGGTGCCAGGTGACGACGAAGCTCAGCGCGATCGTACGAGCTCGTCAAGCAGCAGTGACTACGAGTCTGCCGTCGAAGAACAGCCTGATGAAGAAATGCCCGGACTGAAGGACGCCTCCAGTCAGGAACCATCGCCATCACGCAGCCACTTTCATAGTCCACAAGGGAAGCAAGACACTTCGGATGCTGAAGTAGAAACAGGAGGGCTCGACCTTTCCCTTGCCCAGGAGATTCGTTCCACACTGCAGTGTCGTGACGCAGAAGTCGCCCAGCTGAAGGGGCCCCTGAACAATGTGCAGCAGAGTCAGGTCGACGAATCACAGCGGTACAGTTGGAAGATCGAACTACCCAAAGAACCACAACCAGATCCACCGCGCAAGCTGGCCGAGTTGAAACGCTGCACATCCAAGGAGAATCAAGAGCCCGCCATCGAGAACAGGGCAGGTGAAGAATTCATCCCGCAACCGCTGCAGCTGCAGTCGCGGCAAAAAATGCAAGAGCGGAATCTTCTGCCTGTACTCGAGCCGGAAAAGAAGACACTAACGGCCCCCGTGGACCCAAGGCCCCCCCCGCAGTTACTGGCCAAGAGACAGTCCTCGACCGTGGCAACACCGCCAGCTGTGTTTGAGGAGCACGAGTTGCCCGGGGACACTGCTGATTCATGCACAGACGTCGAATCAGCGGGAAAGAGCCAGGAAAATGCAAGCGCATGTAGCAGCAAGGGAAAGCAGATCTCAAAACTAGTTCATATGGCAATGAAGGAAAGGCCAGATCTCAGCGAGGAGGAGATCCGAAGCGGTCTACAGCATTTGCGCCTCACACTTGGTGGTTTATCTGGCATGACCTTTAGTGCAATAGTGGAACTCTTGCTTGGACAACTGAGTGGCGGGCCTGCAGACAAAAAGGGAATGTGACACCTTCGTGAAAGAAAGCAACAAGTTGTCACATATCAGCTCCACTGGGAAGGGCGGCGTTGCATTCCTTCTCTTTTTTTTTCTTTTTTACATCTCTGTCTACTTTGTTTTCATCACTAGTGTGGGTTGTTCATTTTTTTCCAGTTTTTCTCCTCTTTGCAAGTACATTTTCTGTCATAAATCTTGTGTGCTCTCCAATACTCTGTGCAGCTCTTTCCTTGAAAGTTATACTCTACAGAAACGCTGCGTTCTAAATACACACATAAATAATGCCAACAACGCTTTCGCTTCTTTGAACGCTCAAGAATTTCTGGTTCCGTTTAAAATATTACTTCTCACTTTGTTGGCACGCGAGGTGACGCTGAGCAGGAAATACCGCATCCATGGAGGCATTTTCTGGTTCAGTGCATGGTAATCCCTTGTACAAACTTCGTTTAGCGTAGGGAGACGACGAAGCAAAACTTAACTTTAAAGCCCTTCTTGTAAATTACCGTTTAAATCTGGGATGCAAGAAACAATCGCTACGTGTTCTGTACTAACGTGTCTTCAGAAATATAGTTCTCGCTGTTTTGCTTGGATGCTAACCATATATGAAAACATGGCTTGTGCCTTTTGTTAGGAGCGAAACACCTTGTGCTCTCGGGCAGTCGCTGTCTTCTGCCGACGTCGTCACGGTAAAGCATGTTATGGCAGAAATAAAAAAATCAGCACGTAGTTGACAAGGAAAAGTGCCACCTGCTACTAGGTTTCGAACCCACAGCTACCTGGAATGCGACGACAGTAGCTCGAAGCTGTATGGTACACCACCGCTACACTGTGTGTCTCTGGAACGAAGAGGCCTTATATCGGTCGCTTTACAATTTGCGTCTAAGTAATATCCAATTCAACCGAACGCGCTTAGTAGGCAACACTAGTCTCAAATTAACATCGCCTTCCTCCCACTGCATTCTTAGTTCGCAGCGGTGCTACCGCCATCTAGAAACGACAAAGCGAAGCTGATTGTCGTGCTAATGCACGCGTCGCGATGGGGGCAATGAATTCAGACAGTGTACGTGTAGGGTTGCCGTCTCAAAAGCGATTTTAACGGTTTTATGTTAATGAGTCCTGGCCGTTGGCGCCTAACGTCGTCGTCGTCGTGGCCCCCGGTGAAGCAAGCCCATTAGCAGCGATTGACGTGTTCCTGTGGGGACACACAGCCGCATCGCCGTATGCTTCGCACCTACCCAGGTTTCATGTTATTGCAGCTATCATCATTTTTTTGCAGACAACCAATTTCTATTCGCGATTCCATCTAAATGCTCGCCACCTAGTGGACGCTCCTGGAAACAGCCGATCCAAGGGCGACCTCGAAACGCGGCATGACATCGCATTACCGAGCGGCTGTAAAACGGCTCTATAGCTGCTTAATCGACGCCATGCCGCCTCAACGCAGCCTGAAGAAGACCGAAATCCCCATCAAAAGACTTTTGTTGCGTGCCTCATTGCGTGTCATCGCGGTGCAAAGAGAACAACAGGCCGTTTCATCGGTTCCCCAAAGAGGTAGACGACGCCTAGTGCAGGGCAACATGCATTAGGAACTTGCGTTAGTATAATGCGTTAGTATAATGATAAACATGCGTTAGTATGATGATAAAAAAGAAGAAATAAAGAGCCAGGCCTGCGCCGAATCGCAGGACAGTAAACAGCGTAAGCTGGAGGAGCGACCTTCTTAGTGGCCTGACTTATTTGGTCCCTTTGTTGTCTGCCCGCCTTCTATTCGCTACGCACCCACGGGGAGAGTTCGCTGCGACAATGCGAACTCAACAGCGTGCACGAACAACGTCGTAGAAAGCTAAGGGGGACGACTGCCTACTCTCCCGACAGTACTTAAAGGGGTCGCCACCAGTAGCGCTTTCGGCTGCACTAGGCGTATACAAGGATTTTAGCTCCTCGTGGGCTTAAATGTCTAGTTGAAGAGTCGGAAACCTTAGCCATTCGAGAGAAAATAGTGTTACTGTATAGGCTGCACTGTACAGGCTCCCTAAAAGGAGCCTATACTGTGATTCTAAGAAAAAATGGCCATGTGCACAACACTCCTCGAAAGTGGGAATGTTGTTGTTCTTTCCCTCAATTCTGGCGCATACCCACCCTGGAGGATTGACCAAGATGGCAGAAGTTGAAATTGTGAAGCCTGAGGTATTATGGAATACCAATCAGAATCGAATAATCAGGATGAAATTAACAGTGAAGAGTACAAATTTATGAAAAGAACCGGCCTGAATGAACTATAAATCAGTAGAGCGCACATCCCCGTGGCAATGTCCTAATGAGGACATTGGGAACTAGTGGGAACTTGTTCATGCGGCGTTTTCGTTCATTTCGTGTAGGTAGCGCTAGCTCAAAACTTTTCTAGTAATTGTAAATTAATAGAATTTTCCAGTACTCCTGCAGTTTTTTGCTGCGATTCATGTCTGCAAATATAACAGCGGACCCTTGATGTAGCTTTCAACTTACGCGTGCTCTGTTTTCAACTCTGTTTGCAAATTAACAGCGACTTCGTTGATATTTAGACCCCAACGAATTAGGAAACTGAGTGCTTCGCTTGGCGTTTCTGCCTACTTTATTCAAAGGCCATTTCTCGACTTCCGAGGCTTATTATCCTTCTTTCTTCGTGCGAAAGCTCACGCCCAAAGGTTTAACGGCTTTCTGGTGAAGTATGTAAAACTATGACCATGTACGATGATAAAGCCCAATTTAGATCATTGTAGCAGAAAAAAAACATGCTTGCCGTTGCGGTAATATAACTGGGCAGTGGGACTCTCTTTTCTCTTTGTGAATTCCTTCCTGTCTGGTCTCTGTTTTCAGCTCTCTTCTTCTCTCGATTAAGTCACATAAACGAACTAACAGTAAAAGTGTTTCTTCCTCAAGATTTTACACTTAAGGTTGCTTTTCTCTGCTTAATTATGAATTTTTCATTGTTTTCTCGTAATCAGTACGCTTACGCGCTAGCGCGCTTTGTCAACATGTTTCACTTTGCGTTTCTGCATTAAAGCCGTAGCGAGACGATATTGAAGCGTTATTTCACATACCATTGAAATAAATTTATCTCTTAGGTGACATACTGAACCTGCATTCTTATAGGTACGCGCTATCATCATCATCGCCATTATAGGTTCTGCGTGGGCTGCCCAGCGCGAGCTGCACGTTCTGCTCGTGGCTAGATCGTTCCATCGCGGGCATTGTCAGCTGCTGCTTCTCCGAGTCAGCACCGCCAAAGCTTCGCTTTCTTCCTTTATTTTTGACCAGAACCTCCCCAGCTGCAGGAAATGCCGACAGGCGCTGCTCACCGCCGCTCCCGCAAGAGGAAGTCCAAGGCCAAGGCGACGCCGTCTGCTTCGACAGGCAGAGCTCCTACCAGCTCACCATCTGGCGTGGACGATCTACCAGAAACGGTCGCCCGCCTCAATGTCCAGCAAGGAGGTGAGGAAGAACGTGAGAGGGAAAAGTGCCGAGCGGAATCATCTCGCACCACCTACCCGAAGGACAGCAAGGAAGAGAAAGGCCGCACAAAAAAGGTAATGAGCATGAAGCCAGCTTTACTTCTGAGGGCCGCGCTACCGGGAGTGAAAAGACACAGCCACAACCACTTAACAACCTGGGCTCAGCAGGTAACGTGAGGCGTCAGCGAGCATTGCAGCCAATGCAGAACCCAAGCAGTCCAGTACAATACCCTTCGCACAGTCGCCATGCGTCTGAAGTGTACCAGGAACACTGGCTCGTCAGCATGATTCGGGAGTTTCCAGAGTTTCAACTAGTCCACCAAGATGAGCACAAACTTGTGTATCACAGAGTCAAAGATGGCGAACGACGTGAGTGTGGTGGTTCATCAAATACCCAGGCCGAAGAAACTGTCGTGCAGCGTTCAAGTGGTTCGTGTGATAACATTCGCCAGCACGCGGTGCCAGGTGACGACGAAGCTCAGCGCGATCGTACGAGCTCGTCAAGCAGCAGTGACTACGAGTCTGCCGTCGAAGAACAGCCTGATGAAGAAATGCCCGGACTGAAGGACGCCTCCAGTCAGGAACCATCGCCATCACGCAGCCACTTTCATAGTCCACAAGGGAAGCAAGACACTTCGGATGCTGAAGTAGAAACAGGAGGGCTCGACCTTTCCCTTGCCCAGGAGATTCGTTCCACACTGCAGTGTCGTGACGCAGAAGTCGCCCAGCTGAATGGGCCCCTGAACAATGTGCAGCAGAGTCAGGTCGACGAATCACAGCGGTACAGTTGGAAGATCGAACTACCCAAAGAACCACAACCAGATCCACCGCGCAAGCTGGCCGAGTTGAAACGCTGCACATCCAAGGAGAATCAAGAGCCCGCCATCGAGAACAGGGCAGGTGAAGAATTCATCCCGCAACCGCTGCAGCTGCAGTCGCGGCAAAAAATGCAAGAGCGGAATCTTCTGCCTGTACTCGAGCCGGAAAAGAAGACACTAACGGCCCCCGTGGACCCAAGGCCCCCCCCGCAGTTACTGGCCAAGAGACAGTCCTCGACCGTGGCAACACCGCCAGCTGTGTTTGAGGAGCACGAGTTGCCCGGGGACACTGCTGATTCATGCACAGACGTCGAATCAGCGGGAAAGAGCCAGGAAAATGCAAGCGCATGTAGCAGCAAGGGAAAGCAGATCTCAAAACTAGTTCATATGGCAATGAAGGAAAGGCCAGATCTCAGCGAGGAGGAGATCCGAAGCGGTCTACAGCATTTGCGCCTCACACTTGGTGGTTTATCTGGCATGACCTTTAGTGCAATAGTGGAACTCTTGCTTGGACAACTGAGTGGCGGGCCTGCAGACAAAAAGGGAATGTGACACCTTCGTCAAAGAAAGCAACAAGTTGTCACATATCAGCTCCACTGGGAAGGGCGGCGTTGCATTCCTTCTCTTTTTTTTTCTTTTTTACATCTCTGTCTACTTTGTTTTCATCACTAGTGTGGGTTGTTCATTTTTTTCCAGTTTTTCTCCTCTTTGCAAGTACATTTTCTGTCATAAATCTTGTGTGCTCTCCAATACTCTGTGCAGCTCTTTCCTTGAAAGTTATACTCTACAGAAACGCTGCGTTCTAAATACACACATAAATAATGCCAACAACGCTTTCGCTTCTTTGAACGCTCAAGAATTTCTGGTTCCGTTTAAAATATTACTTCTCACTTTGTTGGCACGCGAGGTGACGCTGAGCAGGAAATACCGCATCCATGGAGGCATTTTCTGGTTCAGTGCATGGTAATCCCTTGTACAAACTTCGTTTAGCGTAGGGAGACGACGAAGCAAAACTTAACTTTAAAGCCCTTCTTGTAAATTACCGTTTAAATCTGGGATGCAAGAAACAATCGCTACGTGTTCTGTACTAACGTGTCTTCAGAAATATAGTTCTCGCTGTTTTGCTTGGATGCTAACCATATATGAAAACATGGCTTGTCCCTTTTGTTAGGAGCGAAACACCTTGTGCTCTCGGGCAGTCGCTGTCTTCTGCCGACGTCGTCACGGTAAAGCATGTTATGGCAGAAATAAAAAAATCAGCACGTAGTTGACAAGGAAAAGTGCCACCTGCTACTAGGTTTCGAACCCACAGCTACCTGGAATGCGACGACAGTAGCTCGAAGCTGTATGGTACACCACCGCTACACTGTGTGTCTCTGGAACGAAGAGGCCTTATATCGGTCGCTTTACAATTTGCGTCTAAGTAATATCCAATTCAACCGAACGCGCTTAGTAGGCAACACTAGTCTCAAATTAACATCGCCTTCCTCCCACTGCATTCTTAGTTCGCAGCGGTGCTACCGCCATCTAGAAACGACAAAGCGAAGCTGATTGTCGTGCTAATGCACGCGTCGCGATGGGGGCAATGAATTCAGACAGTGTACGTGTAGGGTTGCCGTCTCAAAAGCGATTTTAACGGTTTTATGTTAATGAGTCCTGGCCGTTGGCGCCTAACGTCGTCGTCGTCGTGGCCCCCGGTGAAGCAAGCCCATTAGCAGCGATTGACGTGTTCCTGTGGGGACACACAGCCGCATCGCCGTATGCTTCGCACCTACCCAGGTTTCATGTTATTGCAGCTATCATCATTTTTTTGCAGACAACCAATTTCTATTCGCGATTCCATCTAAATGCTCGCCACCTAGTGGACGCTCCTGGAAACAGCCGATCCAAGGGCGACCTCGAAACGCGGCATGACATCGCATTACCGAGCGGCTGTAAAACGGCTCTATAGCTGCTTAATCGACGCCATGCCGCCTCAACGCAGCCTGAAGAAGACCGAAATCCCCATCAAAAGACTTTTGTTGCGTGCCTCATTGCGTGTCATCGCGGTGCAAAGAGAACAACAGGCCGTTTCATCGGTTCCAGTAACGGTGCCGCGACGACAACACACCGCACGAGTACACTGATTAAAAGCACTGCAGCCCAAGTGCTTAACTATGCAACCCAAATACCCCCCCATGCAGTCACCCAAATACTTGCAAGCACAGCTAAGGCGGCGGTTTACCCGCCAGCCGCGTCTCCATCGAGACGCTGGACCGCGGCCTCACCGACGCCCTCCTTGCACCAGCCGTTTTAGGAGGAGGTCCCTCGTCGATTATTACGCCTGGTTTCTCCTCCACGGTCTGCCCATGGGTGCGTTTCCCCGCCACCTGTGAGGTCGTTGTCAACGCCGTTGACTGGGTGTCCATTGCTTCAGCTCCTTCGCTTGAAGCGTCTGGTAGCGTCTCAGCAGACGCCGTCTCGGCGTCCCTCGTCGCCACGTTGCCTTCTGTGGGATGGTGTCCTTCAGGTACAATTTCTTTCTCGGGGACGCGTTTGGCCGACGTCGTGTTGACAGGAAGCTTAGTCAGCGTCGTCTTCTGCGTTCCCAATTCTCTTCCAGCTGTTGCAGCTTCCTCAGCGTCTACTTCATCCATGAGCAATTCCGACGAGTCCTCGTTGACCGAAGGCCCAACAACGGTGGCATACGACCTCACACACTGGGCCTCCTCATGTCCAAAGCGCCTACAGGCATTACACCGAGGCACACGACAATCACGACGAATGTGTCCCTTTCCTTGACACCGAAGACAAAGCGGCGCTCTCCCCGCGACAACAACGAGAGCCATCTCCCCGGCAACGCTCAGTTGGTGCGGCAGATCGTCTAGCTTGACGCCTGCCTTCAATTTTAGGGACACAAGCCTTGTGGTCGAACTTTTGTCCGATAACCCATAAACTCGCCATCGCTCTCTGGTGACGTCGGTGACCCGTCCATATGGTGCGAAAGCCACCCGTACATCTTCATCGGGTACACTTGCGAGTAGCCAGTGTAGTTTGACACGGATGTCCTGATTAGCCGGGTCTATGACAAGACACCGACAGTTCTTCACAGTCACTTCACCGGCTTCCACCATCTTCCTTGTGGCTTCCGCGCTTCGGAAGGTTACCGCCCATACGTGGCTCATGCGGTAAGCTCCCAACGCGGTAACGTCAGGTAGCAGAGCGAGTCGAGCCAACGCGTCCCTGAAATCCTCAACACGGTAAGGCCTTGCTTTGACATCCGCATGAAGGAAAACGGTATTGAGAACAATACGACCTGAAGGCAAGTTTGGAAGGATGACCTGGTAATCGTTGTCCTGTGCTGTTTCCTGAGACAAAGACCTGTTGCCGCGACCAGACACGATCGCTGAAACCGCTCCAGAGGAGCACGACATCATGCGTCTGAACTCGTCAGCGTCCAGAAGCAGACTCCTTAGGCCACGCGGACGCACGGATGGCAGCAGCCCTGTTCAATGCCTCATGTGGTCTATGCCGAGAATATATGGTTATGTAGGCTTTATTTTATATCTGCTCGATGATTGTGCAGGTGATTAACGCACTGCTCGTGAAATCACGACTCCGGCTCAAGATTCTCTTTTCTTGGAACTTTGCTGGTGGAGCCTTGGGTGCGTATGCAGCAGCAAGTTTCTCTCGACCTGTTAATGTTACAGTAAAAGAAAAAGCAGGAAAAGAATGAAAAGCGCCTCCGCGACAGTAATCGAACCTGCAATCATCCAATCCGTAGTCAGCTACCTCATCCATTAGGCCACGAAAACTCTCCTTCCTTTCTTTACTGCTTTTATTCAAAAGCACACGTGTAAGCTATATATATACAAGCCGCATATGGGCTGACAAGAGAAGCAATCAAGAGAAGCATATGCATTATAAGCTTTCTAGAATAGAAAACTAATCCATTTGTAGTTCTTCGACTTGTGCTCTGGAATATGAGCCTGCTGGCAGATTCACAAAAATAAATCTTTATTAGCCTTGCGTCTGGATCTGCATGATGCTCGGCCATTCTCGAAGGGCAGATACTGTGCAGGCCCAGAAGCATTATTACGTCAGAAGGCACGCCTTCCTCACTGTCGATCGGCAGATACCTAATACCGCGGATATCTAGGGGTAGTCTTTTTTTTTTTGGTTTCTTGGAGAATACCCCCCAAAATACCCTTCCTCCAGCAGTCGAGAAAAACATGATCAATTCTTTCGGGTTTCCTACAAATAAAACAATAGTTGGCCGTGGGTACGAACATTTCCTTTTCTTCCATTTAAGTCTTAAACACCAGTATGCCGCTGTGCAACTTGAAAAAGAAGCCATATCTTTAGCTCTTTTTAAAACGTCTTTTCCTGGGCTGGCATTGCTTGGGGTTCTGCACAATGGAATAGGAAGAAACCAGTGGCGTAGGCAGGCATGGGTTGACCGGGCTGAATAGGTTTTGTACATTAGGCCCCACGTTTCGCAACAACTTATATGAGAGTGAAGAAAGCAAAAGTACTAAGCCCGATGCAGGTCACAAGGCAAATATTGCCAGGTGTAGGCAAGCTTGTAAGAAGTATAAGAAAGTTTTTTGCAAACGCTTTTTTTCTACCTTGATGTATCTAAATCGACGCCTAGTGGCATGTAAGACTGTATGATAAGGTGGTTTTCGTCACAAAGTTATGAACAGTTCATCAAAATTAATGGATACAAGCACTCTGCCACGGACCCATATTTAGAGTCACTATTCCAGTGCAACTGTCCATGAATTCATAGATGAAAAAAGTTCGCGCATCAATACCGTCGGCACAGTCGAGTACAACATGATCACATAGCGTGTACTGATCATCGAAAGACTGTCGTTTAATTGCTCCGCCTTAACCAAAACGTACATAACCACAGCAACAAATATAGCGTGAAAAGGAAGCTCAACGCGGTCGTGGACGAGGAGGTCAGCACCGACTGGTAGAAACGATGGCGTAGGTTTAACCAGCTAGAGCAGCAATCACGTTCAGATCGCGCCCCACTAGCGTTACATTGGCGATACGGCTGCGGAGCTATCGAGGGCGCACTTCTTCACTGCAATGGCAATAAGCAGAAGATACAAGAAATATACAGCCCATAGTGCTTGTCAATAATAGCGATGCTGGCACCAACTTGATGTAGTATGCATGTAGTTTTACATGTAGTTTTACACGATGTAGTTTTACATGTAGTTGGTGCCAACTTGATGTTGGCACCAACTTGATGTAAGAAGTTCAGTGCTCGTGCTGCAACATACAGCGATTTCTCTGTTGGCCAAGGGCCCAGCATATTCGCTAATGGTAGTGGACGCCTATCCAGATTATTTAATTTCTATAGAAGTTGGTTGCGTGATGATGATGATAATGATGATAATGATGCTCCTTCAAATTTGGCATCTACTGACTTGGGAGGATTAGCCAAGAGAAATAAACCTGAAAGGTTTATTTGTCCTTTGATGTGATCGCGTGGAGCATGATAGTTTTTACAATGAAGAAGATGCTCTATGTCTTCTTCTATGCAAGAAACGGCATTTCAGCCATGACGTCCAAGCGAAAACGAAAGCTGAGCGGAATAAGGGCAAAATGTGAAGGAGCATCATCATCATTATCGTAAAGGCTCGCGCTCTGGAACAGCCGCACGCTCGTTCGCCTGCTCCCCGGGCTCTGGCCAAGACTTGAGTAGTTGCTGGTTTTTGTTAACCGTGTCTTGTGTTTTATGGTGCTATTGATTGTCATTAAGCGCACTTTTTCTAATCAAAGCCGAACGATGTAATTTTCTCCTCCAGGGCCGCGAGCCTGCCTCTGATCTGCTTCTATTTCTCCGCAGGATTTACCTGTTGAGATATTTTTGCGCAACGACATCACCTCAGTCGCAGTGGCCTTTTGTCTCGACTAGAGATGGTATTATCAGGATCAAGAATCGAAAAACGAGCAAGGGGGTGACGGCCCATTACCAGAGCATCACGGAAGTCCGCCAGTTTATGAGAGGAGGTGTCTGTTTTTCCTCAAACCAGCCCTGCGTTCAAGACGACCTTAAATGCCACACGTTCGCATCTTGTCCGGGTGAGCGCGTTCATTCCTCCTCACTTGGCATGCGTTAAAGGGATTGTCCGCAGTCTTGATGTCAACTTGAGACTATCCGAGGTACTGAATTTATCTTCACCGCCAGGTGCTATTTCTGTTTATCGGTGTCGATGGGTAGTTGACAAGAGTAAAGTCCCGACAGATTCAGTTACAGTCACATTGGCTGTGTTAATTCTACCGAAGGAAATGAAGGCATGACCTCTAATTTACAGAGTGGAAACTCTGTCCCCTCTGCCCTCTACAATGTGTGAAGTGCTGGCCATATGAACACACAATGAGCGAATGTAGGTCGTCTCCGAGATGCAGAGTTTGCGGAGAAGGTCATAATTTTAGTGAGTGCAAAGGCTCAGAAGTAAAGTGCTGCCTGTGTAGTGAAGGTCATTCGGCTGATGATTGGAACTGCTCTGCGAAAGCTCAGGAATCGCAAATTCTTCAAATTGAAGTACAAAGACGTTGTTCGCGTAGAGAAGCCATGACTCAAATACAATCTAGATAGCAGGGTTACGCCGGAGTTGCAAGCCGCCAGGCGGCTTCCATGGAAGCCTCTCTTTCTCGCACCATTGATCATGTGGCCGAAAGGTCAATGGAAAAGTCTATGGAGTGCCTAGCTGGAATCTTATTCAAGTCCTTGATGCAGATCATTAGCAACCAGATAGCACAGGTTTTTTGCACAACAGCACCTATTACTCTGATCCCCCAAAATAAAGAATGCTCACAAATATCAGAGGAAGGAACATGCTCTATTCTGCCCCAGGATACTAAATCAGCAGGCCATGTCGCCAGTACCAACCAGATTCAAAACGATGGCAATAACGATGAGGCGCAGGAGTTTGATGACATGGAGCTGGATCTTCGATTTTTATAGCGAAATAGATGACCTTTGTCGAAGAAAGCGCCTTCAAGTATTCCCTTAAAATCTAAAAAAACAACACAAGGACAACCTGTCTAAGAGCGATTTCCTAAACGAAAGTATCCTAAATAAGCCAGTTGCCGAGGCTATTATTCTCGCGAAACCATAGCGTCATTCAAAATTATTCATTGGAATTGGCGATCTATTCACTCCGCGGTAACTGCTCTATTGTACATATCATCAAAATTGAGTCCATATATTATTGCATTACTGGAAACCTGGCTTTGAGGGCATCAATCTTTTCACTTAGTTATCGATCGTTCCGATTGGACCATACGTCTAAAGATGGTGGTTTAGCATTTTCATGAAGAATGGAATCAGTCTCAAGGCAAAAATATCATATAAACACATGTGCGCAGAGAGTGAGCTCTTTGCTTTAGATGTAACTTTACCTGGTTACCCGCCCTTTTCCTAAGTTAATGTAGATTTTCCTGCAGGTGTGCAAAGCACTCGAAGCTTGTACAAAGCTATGCCTTCATGGTGAATAGGCAAAATAGTTGTTAGAGAGTGGGCAACTGACAACAACCTTAATTGTCTTAATTCCAGAACGCGTATATTTAGCCGTGATCGGCTCCGCTCCGCCTTGTAATTAAGTTTTAATAGCTCGTCAATCTCTAGTACTGCGTGAATAGCCATGGACTGTGCCAGAAACAGTGACCACTTCCCAATAATGTTTGATATCACTTGCCCAGTAAAGCTTTCAGGTGTACAGGTTCGAGTATTTGTCAATTATGCACTGCATTATTGCAGTGCATAATTATTCTGCAGTATTTATCCTGCAGTAATTATTCTGCTGTATTTATTCTGCATAATTATTTGTAGTAGTTGTTCTGCAGTATTGCACTCCAGGATAACTACCTCTATGATGGACAATTTGATACTCAACCCAAATGAAATTGGTTACAGAGTTAACTGCTCCATCACATGCACTCATGCTCATTAGAAAGCCGACTTCAACTTGCCCAGAAGAGAGCATGTAGCTTTAGTGACACTGGACATTGCTAAACCATATGATAGGAGCTATGTATCTTTAAGACGGAAAAGGAATAATATATTGTACTGCCGGGGAACAAATCTTCATACGTATACATCTTAGAAGGACGCAAACAGCCACA
>JABSTT010003182.1:0-30823 GCA_013339685.2 Hyalomma asiaticum
CAAATTATTCTCACGACTCGTGCATGTCCATTAGTGGGTACTAGATGAGAACATCTGGCGGCTAAACGGTTTAGTGCATGAAATTAATATGCAGGGGCATCAATTTTCTATCTTAAAACAGTGATTGTGTACCACGTGACTACGAGCATGTGGCCACCATGCATGTGTGAGCTGCTGGGCATAATCTCCCCTGCACAAGAAAATGGAAAAACTGGGCTTCAGTAATCTAAGACGTCTATGACACACCTTCTTAAATGAGAATCTTACTTGGAAACTTAAGCCTCGCCTAGCTGTCAAAATACTAGGTCATGCCCACAAAGTGAATACACCTAACTGAATGGCGCAGTGGGAGAGCCGCTCTGCTGCGTAAGTTGGTTGCTTGCCGAGTGTCCCGTACACATCAGTGACGCTGCCCAGCTGCCTTCCAGCTGTCAGTGTGCATGCGCGTCCATTAATCTCTCATAGTAAGTTCAGCAGGCAATTTCTAGAAAAGGCTGACAAAGATTAGGAAGCCGCGATATAGGCCTAGTGCGCTCGTTTGGTGGTGCCACTGCTCTCTCACCGCACAGTGCCACAGCGGCCAGGATGGGCATTATCTGCGAGTTCCTGGTGCGCGCAAATCTTGGAGGCCATGCATTCGCTTTCCGGAACATAGCTCGAAGTTGCACCGAAAGGCGAGCCCCGTTTACTGTTTTGCTGCTATAGGCTGATCGCCAACGTTGACGATAGTTTAGAAGGAGCAGCCTGGCTCGCGGGGGCGACATACGCCATTATAATCGCACATACTGCGAGAACTGCTCAGTGCTGTCGATCCATTAGAAATCGGTCAGCGCATTGCGCAGACGAACGTGGATTGCGGCGTGCGTTTAGAAACTCGCATTAAACTTTCCTTGGTGTATTTCATATGCGTGCTCGCTAGCGAGCACGCATATGAGCACGCACCTAGCGAGCTCGCTAGTTTCGTGATCGGTGTGCACTACCAGAAAGCTTGGCTGGTTGCTTTGCCTTATCAGCCGCCTTAAATAATAAAAAAAAATCAAATAAAACGTGGGGAACCTCACGTAGCAATGGTCTTTTCGCTTTATAGCACTGTTAACGCGTCAAATCAGCACGCTATAGCTGTCATGCGGTGGCTGATTATTGCTTTGAATGATTTCTTATGCGCCGTCCTAGTCCTCCGCAGACGAACAGGTAGGTTTTGTTCTATGAATTGCATGTAAACAGGCACTTCTGTAAACGCATCGTTGTCAGCTGCACAAAATAAAGAAAAACTGTGCAATGTTATCGCACCTCCGTGGCGCTGACCGTGTACGCCTATACGGCGGCATATCGTAATGTGCACTTGGAACAAGCAATCGACATATGCTACGTACGCACGCATGATCACAAAGTGAAATATCCCTGATCATGTTTTTAGACTGCACGAAATCGTTGTAGAGAGCTGCGCGACTAAAGCACCTGATCCTGTTCGTGGAATAGAACTCCGAGCACGTAAAAAGATATTTACCAACGAGCGGCAGCTTCACTGCGCTTGCCCAGCGGTTGCAAACCAATCACCGTTTCATTTACAGGGAAACGGATAAAATTTTATCGTTGGTACCTTCCTGATAGTGTTCTTAAAGCTACTATAGAATCCATATACGCGACAGAGCGTAGATGTAAAATATCCCTGCCGCGTACGCACACTTGCGTTGCTTTGGCATGGCAGTTTTTTCCGGCGGCCGCCGCTAGTGGCCACATTGGCGCTGCACGCACGATTCGAAACAGGAGCGCACGAGGCCTATACAGTTTGGAAGACACGCGGCATGGTACAGTGTGTATTCCTTGCAATCTCTACCTCGAGTGCAATCTCTACCTCACGCTAGCTTTGTATGAAACTGCTGAAACTGTGCATAATAGTTGCAACTACGCATAATAGATGCCGCTCTGCCCATGTCTTCATAAAACCACAATAAATAGGCGTGGGAAACGCGTGCACTCAAGCATGGTACCGAAAGGAACGGTAGTGCTGCATTTTTCAACAGCGGTGAAATTCTGTGAAGAAAATGGCTGATTTAGCTGCGCAAAATAGCGTATTTAGCCACAGCTTTTATAGTACCACTGCTCTACAGTGAAATTGTGAAACTGTTTTTCTAATTTTCGACCCATTGTGGTCCCGTGCCAGTTTACGTTGGTTGCGACAATATCAAACATGAAGTTACAGGGGAGCAGTGCTCAACTAATGTACCCTAGAATATCGAGGATGATGACTGGTATATCCTCAAATGGTCATATTCCTGTGGCCTCCTCCTGCCCGTGTCTTCATAAAACCACAATAAATGTGTGTGGGAAAATGAGCACCTGTGCTGCGATAGCTACAGCGATTTTCAGGCTACCCAGAACGACCCAAGAGGGTCTTTCTGGGTTCTGGGGCACCATTGCGTCTAACAGAAAAGCGGAAGATTTTTAGAAGCCTCTACGGGCGGCACACAAGAGAAAGGGGGAGGGGGCACCACATGCTTCCAGATAACTCTATTTAATTAAATTTGAGGCACGCCGATTGATAACAATCCACAAAGTAGCATGTGTTTTGTATTGTTTTCTTCTCCATCCGTTCCTTGTAGCTTCGTTTACCAATTTTCTTTAGGAACGATCTTACACGAGGTCTCTAGCTGTTCTCCCTGGCTTAATGCCGTTCTTTATACAGTAGAACCTCGTTATAACTAACCCGGATATAACGAACTGTCGGATATAACGAAGTAATCGTCATTCCCTTTGAAATTCCTATAGATGAAATATATAAACTCTGACATGTTGCACCAACGAGGTTTTACTGTAATCCCTATTTGTGCAGGAAGTGTACCGAAGTTGCCAACGAAAGCCGCAAGTTTGTCTGCGCTGCGGCAACGGGTCGCGTGCTGCGGTCTCCACGGAAGGTCACGCATGGAACCGTGATGTCCTCGTCAGCGGAGGACCGAGGGTTTTACCTTGCAGCAAGCATCGCGCAGGAAACGCAAGGTGCGAAAGATAGCGCGATGCTGTGGGAATTCGGAGCACTGATAATGCTTGGTGCATAACAACATACGCCCTGTGCGTATTAGAATAATGATATCCCTTACTAAATTGCCACTTACTTGTTACGACGCTACTGACACAGGTTCGACTCTGCCAGCCGCGGTCGCATAACGAAATTCGACACGCTATAATCTCCTGTGACGTGCCGCCAGGAAGCTGGCGGCTGCCTTCCTGTGGATGTGCTGCTGGCTATGATAGTTAGTCTTTGTTGCGGGTTATGAACAAATAAAATGAAATAACATGACAGATTGTCAGGTGCAGTGCTGCCACAGAATGCGTGGATGAATGGTTTTGTGATCATTTTCTTTAAATGCCTCGAGCTGTTGGCATGTGAAGTTGTAATGGATCCAGATTAAGAATGGTCCGTGGAACCAGACTTTCCACTTTTTTCTTTTTTTCGACCCTCACGTGGACCTCGTAACTGAAATTAGCTGCCAGACTTTGCCAATGTCTGTGTGTGTGTGTGTGTGTTACTCTCCTGTCCAGTCCACGCGTCTAATAAGTTCCGCGCTTAACTCTGACATGTTGCACCAACAAGGCCAGAAATCTACCTTAGCTTTGCCAATGTGTCTGGTTCACCGTGCTCCTTGCAAGACAGCTGGATAAATGTAGTGGTTGAGCGCTGAATATACTGTGGACTGATGGCTGCCACCAATGTGTTTTATTTCTACGCAGGTGCGTGACTGCAGTGTGCCAGTTCCCTCCTTGTCAGTGCGGGCGATTTCATCGCCACCTTCCTGCTATCGCAGGCTGTGAACTGACAGAGGATATTGAATCGCATCCTAGCTGATATCGCCGGTGGTGAGCATGTTCACATTGATATTCACGGAGTGATCTCCATCAATAAGCCGCTATATCTCGGTGCGAAGTGCTAAACCAAAGCCTTCGCACTATACGAATCTCTAGCAGCGTGTGGCTCCATGAAGAACCTGCTTTGACGCAGGTTCTCCGTGGAGCTTATGAACGTAACAGAGCTTTCAAATAGGATTCCCTGAATGACACCACGAAAGCTTTGACAGTTTTTCTTCCACTTGAAACCAATACATATTGTTACGTACTGAAGTGTTGCAAGTGTAGCAGACAAATGTGGGTATGTTGGGTAAGTGGCACAGTAGTAGTGGAGACATGGGTGTTTAGAGATGCGGAGGAAGACGTTCACCGAGCTACAGCAAAGTGTCTGTGCGCATTCATGACCGCTACGTGACGAGGGTTAATGAGGTGTGGCATAAAGATGCGCGCAGTGGCTTTCAACGTCGACCAAGGTTTTTGTTGTACCTGGGTGAACATCTACCTTGGCTTCTCTGCGCCATTGTCACCACTACTCTCCAGTGTCACTAGTCATCCGTGTCACTAATCGCCTGTGTCCTCACCCCTGTCCTCATATAGCGATGTGCACATGGGGTGGACTTGGCAGGCACACAAAAGTGCACGAACACGGCCAATGGCAACACAACGATGGGAACAATGGGAACACAACACAATCCAGTACCTATATGCAGCCTAATATGGAAGTCCTTTCACTTCTTCTGTCTTGACTCATACTACTTGAAGCGCGATTCTGACTGCTCATACGGAAGGAACTGACCTAAGTTCAAGAAAAATATACTCTGTAGAGAGCCTTTGAGTGAGCAGTGAATGCAAGATAGAGCAATAGCATATGGGTAGCAAGTGCTGGACCTTTAAGAGCCACCCTGGTGGTCGGAGTGCCAGGGGAAGGAGTGGCGGTGTGGCAGCTGTCAGAGGTGATTCGCCCGCTGAAAGTGGCACGGAAACAAAGCCACACCAACGGTTATATAAATATAAATCGGTGATATAGAGCATGCTCCCGATGGGAGCCGTGTGTGGCGTGTGCGAAAATTAGCACCTGTGCTGCGATAGCTACAGCGATTTTCAGGCTACCCAAATCACCCTCTGGGGTCTCCTGTGTCTTGAAACCACCGCCCCTAACACAAAAGCGGAAGATCTTTAAAAGCAATCTGCACTCGACTGTTGTAAGAGGCGTGGGGAGGCACTAGATGTTGTAGCGCACGACTGTTGTAAGAGGCATGTGTAGGCGTCGTCACTTGGCCTTGCACATGCAGATGGCCCTACTATGAGTGAGATGTACAGAGAACATGCATAGCAGTAAGTGACCGTGCACAACCATTAATACCGCCAGTCATGCCATTTTCGTCATAAAAAGCAAGGGTGCTCGGTTTCCTAGAGAAATTACTGGCAAGTTACTTTTCCTTTGCAAGCACAAGTGCTTGCATGCACTCCGTTTCTTGTGTAGCTCTGTCATTCACCAATATTGTCATTTGGTTGCTTTCGTTTCCTTGCTGAAATCTGCAAACTTACTACTTTCCTCTCAATAATGTCTTGTCAAGCATACTGATCACTTATCGGGAGCGAATTGTCGAGCAAGGACAGCCCGTGATGACGAATTTATTTTGAAAGTCCCCAGAGAGTGTTTATTAATAATGTATTTATGGATGACAACAGCGGTTCTTCACAGTAGTCTCGCGCCATTTTGCTGTGCTGGTCACTGTGCTGCAACTAAATGCCAGAGTACATATTAACAACTAAATGCGGGTCTTGCAACTTTGTATGAAGGGCCCTGTGATATTAGTTGGAATGGCAATGGCTACATATCTCCTCATCTTAACAAATTTTTCAGAAGTGTTGGAACCACTGCGTGCAGATTCCTGCATGGGAAAAATGTGGGCGGTCTGTAGAACAAGCGGTGTGTGCAATTTACTAGGTCTTCAGGATTGCGCTGCCATGGATGTCCGGCGATGGATGGCCCATTTCCAAGGACCATCGTGATGCCACTCTTCTCGATGATGCATATTCGATCTGCTGTGACAATGAGTGGCGTGCATCGGTGCGACCTTCTCGGAAGCAAATGGAAAGGTGAATAGGGTATTCAGTAGATCTAGCGAGTGTTGACTGCGACGAGTGTCAAGATTTCAGTGAATACTGCTGTGGAAATGTGCTTTTTCTCCTGTCTCATCTCGTCTTATGTGAAGTAAGCCAGAAAAGTGCATGACGATCAGTACTACAATGGTAAAAGATGCGTCCCAAGAAGTAGGTACAAAATTTATCAACTGCACAAAGAAGCACGGGGCACTCACATTGTGAATGAATTTTTTCTGGTGGGGATGGGAGGTGATTGGCGTAGGCCATAGCATATTCTCGACTGCACTGAGGTGAGCTGCAGACCACTTGATGAGGCTGCATCCTCGGAAATATGTCTTACTATGCTTACGAGTGTATTTGGGTGGAATATTTCCAGCCATTGAGTTTATTAACATCGACGAAACAATTTTGAACCTTCCAATTTTGACTTTCTCCCTTTCCAAAAGCGTCAGAACTGTTTCCCCTAAATGAAGGATTTCATTATTTCTACAGTGAGATAATTCCTTTGAGCTGCAATAGAAAAAATCTTAAAGCCTGCACAACATAGCAGTCCTTAGAATAAACTCAGCCCGAACAATTTTCTTACCAAATGGTATGTACCTCACTCAGCGCGGTCGGGTCAAAGTGTGCTAATATTGAAGTTGAGGTGTCGATTACCACACAGGAGGAAGAAGCATTTCGAGGAGTGAGCTGCAGACCACTTGATGAGGCTGCATCCTCGGAAATATGTCGCAATATGCTTACGAGTGTATTTGCGTGGGAAATATTTCCATCTATTGAGTTTCCAGCATTGAGCCATTAACAGTGACGAAAAAAATCTGAACTCACCTGAACGATGTTTTTTACAAAATGGTCGAAAATTTTTCTGCGTCGAAACTATGCAGGCACATTTATGAGTGTAACAAAGCGCTCGCTCGTTTGGCATAGCACATCCCCAGTGGTCATGTTGAAACATTTCGGCACCCACGTTACAGTTCTATTGTAGCTAGTACACTAGTGCACTGTCTCACCAGCTGCTTTTCGCCCTCTGCATCTCCTTTAAGGCTTTCTTCACGTTCCCGTGCCATTACTGGTGGCAAGTAAGGCGCCACTGGGCTGGTACTCCTAATATTACACTGGTTAGCGCTGTCAGAAGGTACCCAAGCCTGAGTTAGTGAGGTTGATGTGACGGGTTTAGTGAGGCGAGTGAGTCCATCCGCTGTGCCAATTGGTGGCATGCCTTGCGGAGATGGCCGCATTCCAGGGCACAGCATTGCCTGCCATTCATCTGTCAGGAAGGGTGAGGGTGAGTGCTCTGAGTTAAGTGTGCTTTACTAAACGGTACTTAATATGATCGTCGCAAAGGATCGACGTATTTTGTAAGGCTGTACAAACACGATATCTGAAACCAATGCCGCAGAGGACTTGTGCTTCGTCTTTAACGGTAGAGCGCCATAGTGCCATTTGGTAGGGGTGTAACCAAACGGGTGTTTCGTACCAAAACACCCCTTGTAATAATCTGGATGCTACAAAGCCGCCGTATTTCCCAATTTACACCTTTTTTTTCCTCCAATGATATTTGCACAGTGTATCGTACAACCCTCCTACCACCCCCAACCCCTCCCCACTTTGCTGCCGAAAGATACTTCTTAAAGGAGCCTCTACTACAGTGTGTTCGGGATACAAAGCCCTATTAAGCCGAGCTAGATAGTGTATGCTTATCGACGTTCGTTGCATAGGCTGGCTGCATGATGTAACATTTTTACGTGAAACTGTTCAAATCGCAGTGTACCGCCATAGGGGGTGAACCCGTGCAAGCTGTGACAATGTGCTGCGTGCCGAGGCGTAGGGCATACGTTGCCCAGCCTGGATGCTCCCCATCCAGGGACCAACAGAGGTGCATGCGTAGTCTGTGGCATGCAAAGACTGAAGTGTCAGCGTCCGTGGAGGACATAGCTGTCACTTACACAGTAGCTATCACTGTTCGCGAGTGGAGCACTGAATGAACGTTGCGCAGTAGTCCGATAAAACGTGCAAGTGGATACGAAACGCAAAGTTACAGGAGGGCAGTGCCTAGCTAATATATCCTGGAATATTGAGGATGATGACACGTGCATCCTTAAATGACCGTATTCCTGCGGCCCCTTTTTGTCTGTCATCATAAAACCACAGTAAATGTGCGTATATATGTGCATACGCATGCACATTTATGCTCCTGAAAAGGTGCTAGGTGCAGGGTTTTCACCTCCTCACGGGGTCGTTCTCGCGCTATGATTAAAGGCTGTGTCGATTGCAACATGTACATGAACTCAACACTCTGAAGGTACCCAAGCCTGTGTTAGTGAGGTTGATGTCACCGGTTTAGTGAGGTGAGTGAGCGGGTAGGCAGAGCCTTCACCTTCACCTCACAGAAAGGCAGGTAGTCTAAATAAGCTATCACTGTTGCTGTGTTGTGCTGTGCTGTGTTGCATCAGTTGCTGTGTTTAAGCATGGCCTGTGGGTGGGAGGAGTGGTATAATGATGCAGCACTAGCTTCACCATACTGCAACAAAAGGCATGCCTGACCAAGGTATTCCTATTCTAGGTGCCCAACCTGGCATGCCCAACCCAGGTGGTGGGTTCGAATCTAGGTGTGGTGACACGCAAGTTCACTTGGTGGATCAGTGCATCAGTTGCTGTGTTTAGCATAGCCTGTTAAGGAAAGGTGCTCGGTCTCGCCAGCAAGCCCGCGACGGTTGCTGCCATCGCTGCACCCCTGGCAACAAAGACAGGTTACTGTGCTTTTCTGCCGGCATGATGGAAAAGGGTACGCACCCTTGAGTAGTAGACCAGGAGAGTTCAAGGGATGCAACCTCCTGTGCTCTAATGCAGTACGACTAGTAGTTTTGGAGAAAGCTGTGATGTTAGGCGTGTCTGCAGAAGATGCTCTTGGCAGTCGTGGTTGACAATTCAACTACAGAATCGCCCACAGGCCGATAGAAGGCCGGGGTTACTAGAGGAGTCGGAGGGTGGAAAGGAGTCCCCCATTCTCTGACAAGATTACTTGCACAAGGTTCTTGAAATCATGCAAAGCACAATTTCCTTTTATAAGGACATCCCTAGCAATGCTCCCTGTGTCAGCGCCGTTTTTTACAATCTCTGTTAGTGCAGAAAGTGCATAGACGAAAGCGACAAGTTAGCATGCACAGTGGCAACGGGTTGCGCGTCGCGGTCTGCACAGAAAGTCACGCATGAAACTGTGATGTCCTCGTCAGCGGAGGACAATGTTGGGCCCTGCTGGTTTCACTTGCTGTGAGTATCGAGCAGGACGCGCAAAATACGAAAGATAACGCGGCCCTGTGGAAATGCAGAGGAGTGATAACACTTGGTGCATACCACAATATGGGCTATGCGTATTAGATTAATAACCCTCACTAAATTTGGTTTCGCTGCCCTTTGGTTTCGCTGTTGCATTACCCTCCTCTGAATTATGTTCGCAGGGTACAGTGTTCGAGTATTGAGCTCAGACAACTGCAAGGCAAAACCGTGCAGTGATCTGCAATGGCAGCTGTGGCAATCCGTGGCATGCCGCCAGCCTCCTGGTGTCTTGCAGGCAGGATGGGTTAGTAGAATGAGTGCGCTATGCAGTTGGCTGTGGCTATGGCAGCTACAGCCAATGCTGAGCAATTAAGGGTTTGCCGTTTGATGTCTTACGTCATTATCACGCTCACAATATAGATCTTTATTAACAGTAAGCATGTTTCACAGCTCACTGCAGGAGCAGGGGCTAAAGGCAATCAAGCCTGACAAAGGCCCCTGTCCCTCCACAGTTTGTAACAGTGCACAGTATTCTATTACAACATATAAACAAAAGGTATTTGAAATCTAGGAAGCAACTTGCACTCCTATAAAAAAATACATACACAATGTTTACACAGCGTAATCTACTTAAACAAGTGGAGGGACAGGGGCCTGACAAAGGCCCCTGTCCCTCCACAGTTTGTAACAGTGCACAGTATTCTATTACAACATATAAACAAAAGGTATTTGAAATCTAGGAAGCAACTTGCACTCCTATAAAAAAATACATACACAATGTTTACACAGCGTAATCTACTTAAACAAGTTACATGCACGAAAACATACTACAGCGATGCAAAAATAATTACAGAAATGAGAAGCGTGAAAGGCATGGCGATATATATCATAGTTCAGTGAAATAAGTTCATCACTTGTTTTTGAAGGCAGCCCTACCAGTTTCGCTGTCTGCTAGAATATTTAAAATATGAGGCACCTTAATTTAGGTTCTTAATTAGTTCTTAATTTAGGTGTTCGCTTTTTATGTAAATGTAGTACGCCCCGACAGTCCTCTTTCTTGCTAACATATTTATGACCGTCACAAAGCAAGAATGGCTGTTCGCAGTAAAGTCGTTTCGGACATAACAGCAGCTGTAACTGCATTACAACCACCACAGTATGTACCGGAAACTAAATGAGTCAGCATGTATGCTTCTACCAGGTAGAAGCATAAGGTTATGCTTAAAGGGGTCGTGAAACGTTTTCTGACATTTTGTACTAAGTGCGTATCGGGATCCTGACCCTCCAATCAACAATATGCATTGTTCCGTTGCACCGTGTGCGTTGATTTAGAGCGATAAAAATGCGGTTTCGGTTTCACTGCGCGCGTTCCCCCAACTCCGCAGATGACGTCATCTTAGTAGCCGTCATACCTCCGAGATTGGCGCGCCCTCGGAGGCCATGGAAACAAACCGTGCTGCCGCTTTTCTTCCGAATAGTGGCACCGCACGGTTTTCCGCACGTTTCTTCCTTTCTAGCTTTCAAGTAATCGATTCCTTTAGAGCAAACGAGAGTTCACTGTGCCTTTTAACTTAAAAATATCTTAACTCAACGTCACCAAATAGTACCACGCCGGCCGGTAGTGTCGCATAGTCGTTTCGGGAGCGCAAGAAAGCTGAGATTTAAAACGGGCGTTGTTAAATGTGCACTGAATATTTCGCCGAAATATTTCGGACTCGGCTTGTCGAATGCGTATTGAAGCAGTGAAGGTTACAAACCGGCATCTCCAAATTCTTTTCACGACCCCTTTAAGGTAGAAGCAAATGGCATAAGGTAGCACTAGGCATAAGCTTTACCAGCAGGGGATGTGCATGCCGTTAGAGATGCATGTTGTCTGTTTCCTTCCCTAATAATGAAGACTTACCAGCTCGACAGAACTTGCTACAATAAACCTGTTGGCTGTTGGAGCCGGCTATGACAATTCTGCTTTGCCACGGTTATGAAGGAGTTAAGGTGTATACATTGCCAGATGCAGTGAAAAAGTGCGGCTAGAGCCAATGTCTCCATCTTCCTGTATCACAGGTGGGCGATCATTCCTAGCGAAAATTCTAATGGAAAACTAATAGCCTATGAGGTATTGACACCAATAGACGTATGAGACTTATATACACTATAAAATTTTAACTCCCTTAAGGGTGTAAATGACCTATCCCATGGGCACGGAGTGAGCTCACGGGCGATACCCTTTTTGTGTGTAGAGCAAAAATGGAGGATGCATGTGCTTTTCAATCGCACTAGCTGTGACACAGCATTTGATTTTAGCTACATTTTTAGCTGCCAGTGGGGATATTACTGTTATGCACAATAACAAAATAACGATACACAGGACATCTGCTGATCAAGGGTTGGATAACTGGTAGCTGTGCATCACACATATCTGTTAATCTAAACCCACCAAATATTCACTGCCAAATTGCCAAGAAATCATACATCTCTGGGTTCCTCATTTACACCCTTAAGGGTGTAAATTTTTTACCGTGTAAACTAATGCAAACTAATAAAGCTATAAGACACCTATAAGACACCTATAAGACAAGTAAAGATTCCTATAAGACTAATACAATACTAATAAGACTAATAGACAACTTATTAGACTAATACAAATCTTTATTAGAATTTTTGCTAGAGATGTGTCGTAGTCATGACATGGCAATGATATGCGCCATTAATTTTGGAACGTAAATCCAAAAGAAAAGGGGCCCAGTGGGTGCTCATGATTTGGAAGGACAATGACTACGCATCTTCCAGATCTTCCCAAATTTTCCAGAAGTGTGGCAGCCGATACTTGCAAATTTCCTGCATGGGCAAATGGAGTGTGAGAAAATCTGCCACAATAGATGCACAAGCAGTTGCGTGCCAGATCACAAATTGTGCTGTTGTTGAAACGTGGTCACTCAGTGGTCAACTTGCAAGCTCACTCATGAACATCTAGTTTTTGCTGCGGAACATCCGTAAGAATTAAGCGCGCTCGCATCACTGTTTTTTGTGTATGTTGTAGTGCCCGAAGGCGAAACACTGCCTGCATCCATCGTCTGTGGCAGTCGGTAGCGTGCTCTCGGTCTCGCCAGCAAGCCCACGACGGTTGCTGCCATCGCTGCATCCCTGGCAACAAAACAGGTTACTGCACTTTTCTGCCGGCATGATGGAAAAGGGTATCTGCGTAAGCAGTATTAAGCAGTGTGGCATCTAAACATTGAGACATAGTTATTACTAGATCTGCCGTTTTGACTGTTGTTTTGACCATGAAATATCGTCGTGGTTGAAATGTGAATGCCAGGCAACATTTAAGAAATGGTTAATCTAGGTACTCCTACCAAGGTACTAGATGTCCAGTACCTGGATTCTCCTTAACTGTGTAATCTCCATCTTGTATTTATACAACTTACACTTTTAATTCTTCCCACTTTGTTGTGTATATGAATGTATCACGGGTGGCGGATCGTGTGTATGAAATGTCGTAGAAATGCCTGTTATTGCATTTGTATGTGGATACGCATACACGTATATATTGCAAACTTGTACCAAATCGGACCGCCCCGCCACGGTGGTCTAGTGGCTATGGTACTCGGCTACTGATCCGAGGGTCGCGGGATCGAATCCCTGCCGTGGCGGCTGCATTTCGATGGAGGCGAAATGTGAGGCCCGTGTGCTGTGCAATGTCAGTGCACGCTAAGGAACCCCAGGTGGTCGAATTTCCAAAGCCCTCCACTACGGCGTCTCTCATAATCAGAACTGGTTTTGGGACGTTAAACCCCACAAAACAACAAAACAACAAATCGACCGATAACTAGCCACACAAGCAGATTGCATATCGTTTTGCAGATCCTGTAAAAGCAGATCTAGGACAGTGCGAGGATACGGTGCATGTAGAGTACAGTACATGAATGCCCTTCTTTACAATCTGTTTGCGCAGGGAATGCACAGACAGATGAATCCTACTGAAGCGGCAAGTTTGTCTACACTGTGGCAACGAGTTGCGTGCTGCAGGCTCCACTGCAGGCTCCACAGAAGGCAACAAGTGCAACCGTGATGTCCTCGTCAGCGGAGGATCATATCGCCACCCTGCTGCCATCCCTTGCGGTGAGTATCAAGCAGGACGTGCAAGGTTGACTCAACCCGGCTACGTGCAATGTGTCTGAATAAGCCTTACCGAGGCTCGTGTGCTCAGATTCAAATGGAGGTTATATTTCTGGTGGAGGTTATATAGTTCCCTCAAAATTATGTACAGGGCTTTGATATCTGATTACCCCCTGTTCAATTACGTTTGCAGGCGACGGTATTCGATTTCAGGACAACTGCAACGCAAAACCGTGCTGCAGTGGCCGCAGCCGTCCATGGCCACTTCCTGCCTTCATGCACCGAGGATGGGTGAGTAGGCCGTGCGCTCCGCTGTTGGAGCCGGCTACGACAGTTCGGCTTTGCCACGGGTTATGAAGGGGTTAAGGTGTATACATTGCCAGATGCAGTGAAAAAGTGCGGCTAGACCCAATGTTTGCACGAGTTTTGTCGTCGTTTTTTTTAAAATGTGGGGTACCTTAGGGGCCTGGGCTTGAGGCGTCTAATGGCAAGGGCCAAGGCATATTAACTGCCCAAAACGGTTAAAATTGATCCAGATTAAGAATGGTAAAGCTAACCCAGATAAGTGCAATGAAATAAGAGTCATCATTGGGCATTCTCGCCATTCAAGCATGTTTTCGTTTCAACTCCGATCAGTTCATACACCCATTCCTGTCAATATGGATGTCGTAGGAGGCACGGGGATCCACCATAATGGGATGTGCGTGGCAGTAAAGAGGTCGATGTCGTCTGTTTCTTTTCCTAATAATGACCTACCAGCTCGACAGAACTTGCTACTACAAACCATTTGGAGGGTTATGCGTGCTTTTAGCACAGCTCAGCTGGGGGCTATGGCGGCACCCAGCTGAGTGGAGTATTATAGACCTATAGAACGGCTAAGTTCCAATAACAGGCTCACTACTGGAGGGGCAGTCAAGCAGAGAAACGGCCATATATGTCAGGCTTCACAGGGTTCCTAACTTAAGGACTTGTTTGCGCAGGCGGGTGCTGTGGGGTGACTTTCTCTACTCGGAAGTGAACCGAAAGGTGAATGATGCTTATCACAAGCTCGTTGTCGAGCGAAGGGCGCTTTGCAATGACAATTTTGAATTCACGTGAAATTCGCCCAAGGCTTGTTTCTTGCTAGCTTATTATGCCCCTTATAAAGCTAGAGTGGCTTTTCGCAATAGTCAGTTCAGACATGGTAAAATGCAGCTAATTATTTGCAATGATGATGATCACGCATCCTCCTAATCTTAGAAATTTTTCAGAAGTGCGTCGTCCTCTGCGGTCCTCTGCACTAATGTGTCCTCTGCACTAATTTGTGTGTTCAGTAGTTTGCACTGCACACTTTTCTCACTTAAAGTAACAAATTTTTAAGGACGAGTGCAATGAGGTAGCCATGAGGTGAATGTATATAATAGAACTAGCGAGTCTTGATTGCGACGTGACGGTGATTTGGATAAGAAAAAGTGGCTGTCGAGTTTAGCAAGATTTTGGGAAACACCACTGTGAAAATGTGCCTAAATGTTGTTTCGAAATTTCTAAATTTCTAACATGTATAACGGGATCTTGAATCCACTGTGATGATAAATGTGTTTATAGGTGATTTGCTCTGATAGGATGTAGGTTGTGTGGCTGCGAGTAGCATGTGTTGTGTGTTCTGTTTTCTTCTCCGTCCCCAACAAAATGGTTGCAGAGCAGTATGGTTCCCTGTTCAGCCTTGACTCCTCGCCGCCTCTCTGCTGTCACAAGTGGTGAGTAGGATGTGTGCATTGCGTACCTAAAGCGCCGGTCTTAACTTTTGTAGGTGGCATGCGGTCCGGTGGTACAGAGGTTATGGTGGGCGGCTGCTGATCCGAGTGATCCATTTTTGTTCCCGTCCATGGCTACTTGCTTTAGGCTATTTCTGTTAAATCGATCCTTTATTAGATCCTATCAAAAAATATACAAAGTACCACTTTGAGCGTTGTACCAATTGCACCGTTAATATGCTGCACTATTAGTAACTGCGAGGCTGCTGACGAGAAAAGCGCCGGTTAGGCCTCAACAGCAGCAATTACATAGGGATAGATTCAAAATGCTTTAGTATCGTTTTCGTAGGCTTAAATGGATGCTAGAGATCTGGTTGTCGAAATTTCCGAAGCTCTCCAATGCGCCGTACCTCAAAATTATGTAGAGCGATCCCAATGTGGCTTTGCTCTCTGAATAACTCTCCGCTGAATTATGTTCGCAGTCGACTTACGTGTTCAGGTTCAGGACAACTGCAAGGCAAAGCCATGCAATGATCTGACTGGCTGCTGTACCAATCAGTGGCGTGCTGCCGAACTCACAACCTTACTGCGGCCAAAAAAGGGTGAGCTTAGCAGGCTTCGTGGGCGCTTCTTGACCGCATAGTGCACACTAGGGAACAGTTAGCGCAAGTTAAACATATTGTAGTCCATAATTTTGGGTTCATTACAAAAGATTGCATGTTGCATACTGGCAAGCAAGCATACCACCTTCAGTGATGCCCTGATCGCACGCTTCCTTCCTTTTTCTTTCATTCCTTCCTTCTTTCTTTCTTTCTTTCCTTTCTTCCTTATTCTTAATTATTGCTTAACAGCTCCACAGTTAAAATGCTCAGCGGTCGGGGTTCTTCAGCAGTGTGAAGACTCAGCATTGGGTTGGGGTGGTAGCGATGTCATGTGCTGCGTTTGTGCCCTCCAGTGATCAGAAGTTACTGCTCTGACCTAAGAACGTCAAATGGCCATATTCCTGTGGCCCCCTTCTCCTCTTATTCATGCATGTAACGATACACAGCTTAGCCAGCTGCCTCAATGCAGCTTCAAGTGTACCATAGTTTGGCTGACTTTTGGCAGTTGACCAAGTGTTAAAAGGTGCCACTTGCTCACTCTGTCATATATTGTTGCACGCAGCTACAGTCTCCCCACCTCCTGAACGCTTCACGGTGCGATTCTCCCACTACCGCTAATAGCCGCTTTGATTGGAACTTACTCTGACGCTTACAGAGTCGTGAGCGATGCTGGGCCTTACAACACCGAAATATCACCCAGCGCCACTTCGACGCACCAAACCAGCGGCAGCCATGGCAACCAAGTTACTGGTCGCCTGAACCCCGCACATTATCAGGTAAAGCAAGTGATGTGGAGTTTTGTTAACCTCTATTAAGTGGAACGTTAATACTTAATGTACCAATGGTCTTACGTGGTAATAGGTTCAGTTCTGCCACTAATGCTTGCTTTCTCCCAGGCAGTGTGCAGTGTCCTGGATGAGGTGCAATAGATGGCGATTTCCGTGGTATCAAGGCACCGGTTATGGACGAGTGTTTGATCTGCTGCGACAGTGATCTGCGTGCAGCCGGTGTGACCTGCTCTGCTCGTAGCCGGAGCTTCTGCTACGGAGCAGAAGTCACATTGGTGAGCATAGTTATTATGTATCATAGTGAGCACATTTAATGTTACCGCTAGAACCCAGGATACTGCAGTGGCAGCTGGTAAATCCAGCTGCCACAATGCCGCATATGTTCTACTCATTGCTGCAGTAATCTATGCCAAGCAAGGCGGTCGCAAGTCATTTAGTTAGACCTCGCCTGCAACACTGCCTACCCGAGTCGCTGTCAAGTTCAGAAGAGCTCAGTACATCGTCACATTCAGTCACATTATGTTGTGTTCCACAGCTACAGTCTCTCCCAGCGCCTCAACACTTCACTCAATACTTCGCTCGCTGTCAATAATATCTCCCTACTAACTATTGCATTCTGCGGACTTGGCCCCACCACGGTGGCTCAGCTATGGTACGCGGGATCAAATCTCGGCCGTGGCGGATGTATTCCGATTGTGGCAAAATGTTGAGGCACCTAATTTCCGGAGCACTCCGCTACGGCATCTTATCGATAAGATCATAGTTTTGGGACGTTGAACCCCAGTAATCAATCATTTTGCGGACTTCAATGGTATTGTATACAAGCTGTTATTCAACTTTATAGGCGGGGAGCTTCGGAAAGGAATCTTTGGTAATTAATCCTTAAGTGTTAAAGAGATAGATTGCCTTGGCTGCCGAAATATCTCCTTTGTGCGACCATGTTCATCCAGCAGTGTTCGCATCTTATTTCAGGATTCTTGTGATCCTTGCAAAACCTATTGTGAAGTCTACACGCACTGCATGTTAAGCGGAGCCCTCCAGTACAGCGTCTCTCATAATCGCGGCTGGTGTTTGGGACCAGTCATTCAATGGAGAGGCCGAAATTACTTCAAAACATGAAAACTATGGAACCACCTACCTCAGCTTCAAATCATACTTAGTCCAGCCAGGACACATTCTGCATTTCGCAGCAATAAATGTTGATGTGGACCCCGATTCTCAGTGGCACAGTAGTTGCATGCGTTCAGGAAGGAGGGAGTCATAAGTAGCTCTGATAGGTGCCTCTGCTTCGATCGGAAGTTGGCATCTACTGGCGCAAACAAAAACTGAATGCGGAGACAGCATGATTCACTTGGACGATGCATGGCTTACAGAGTCGTGAGCGATGCTGGGCCTTACAACACCGAAACATCACCCAGCGCCGCTTCGATGCACCAAACCAGCCTGCAGCCATGGCAACCAAGTTACTGGTCGCCTGAACCCCGCACATTATCAGGTAAAGCAAATGATGTGGAGTTTTGTTAACCTCTATTAAGCGGAACGTTAATACTTAATGTACCAATGGTCTTACGTGGGAAAAGGTGCAGTTTTGGGACGTTGAACCCCAGTAATCAATCATTTTGCGGACTTCAATGATACTGTATACAAGCTGTTATTCAACTTTATAGGCGGGGAGCTTCGGAATGCTCAGCAATGCAGCCGTTGCAGCCTTCACCTTTCGGGACGGTGTTTCTAACAGCTAGTTTCTAACAGGACAGCTCATGTTTTTAATAATAAAGAGTAACCTGTAGATAGGCTGATGCGAAGGTCAGCGGGACCCATGATTGGCTTAGTGGCATCGTAAGATTTTCGAATCGGAATTGAATTCTGCAAGTGACAGCCTTTAGTCAAAAGGAAGAATTTCCTTGATTGCAAGTGTAGGGAAGGATGGAAAGAAGCAGGGAAGTCAAGAACTCTACTGGCCATTGCGCCTCGCTCGGCTTGGTTGAGCAGAGCCAAATGGCTTTCCCGATCCGTGCTAGGACGGACGCCAACTATCCTGCTGCAGTCTGTGAGGTATCTCTCGCCCACGGAATTGTGGGCATCTTTCGGTTTGTGATGTGTGGATACGACAGCATGTCGGACTACATTATAGCACGGTTTGTAACGTGCTTTGTTCTGATGCTGTCGACGCTGTCTTAACAACGCGCATTGTCATGGCGTAACACAGGCTAACCTAACCGGCCTCAAGAGGTTGTTCTCGTGAGGCCGGATGACTAAATTTTTATTAGGTACTGACAGCTTAAAGGGCCACTAAACAGGCTCCTACTTTTTTTCAAAGCCGCCCAAACAAGCTAACTCAATCATAGAGAAGGTTGCGGCGATCACATGCTGCGAATATGACAGCGCTGCGCGCCACACAGACGCCGTATTTCAAAAAACAATTCGCGCGCTTCTTTCCGGCGACTGACCAGTCGCGCTCGCATCCTAGGTGTCGTCATGTCGTACCACGAACAACTTTGCGTAGTCGTATCTCGTTGATTGGTCGAAACGTATATTGTCGGATCCCCTGGCCATCCCACCGGCGTGAGCGCAGGAGCAACCCAACGTTTCTAGAACGGGAGCAACCGGTTCCGCAGCGCAAGCGTCAATGACGTCAAATGATCACGTCAGGTCACGTGTCAAAAGTGGGCGGAGTCTCGACGGCGCGCCGCCCCTACCCTCTCCTCAGCAGAGAAGGGTGGGGAGGCCGACCGAGAAAACGAAACCGGTGCAAGCGGTCACTTAAACCCGTGTAACTTCTCTATTATTGCACCTATTAGCAAAATTCTCGCGGGAGCATGTTCACACCGCACAGGAGCGCAGTTATATCTTTAAAACAAATTTTGGACCTCGGGTTTGTTTAGGGGCCCTTTAAGGTACTTGGCGTGTGTTTAAGGTCTTTTTAACAAAGTCGCTGTGTGGTAAGTTCACTGGCTCTAGTGACATATCCCGATGTTTCTTGCAAATGCCCTACTTTATTTCCGATAAAATACGCACATGTTTAAGTAATGGATATAATGTAGCTAGATAACGCTGAAACTTGGCTTGAAACGTTTGTACGCATCGCGCTCACTCCGTCATGTTTTTGTGCAGACGTGATGTAACCTTCGTTAAAAGGCAGACTGCATCCACCCTCTGTGACAGTCGGTCGCGTGCCTCCAAGGTGCACCGTCATCGATGCAATCGCTGGAGACAACAGGTAAGAAACTCATCACTTAAAACAAGGAGCAATAAAGGTGTAGGCGGATAGATTTTTCCAAATTCAGTGATATTTCATTGTCCACTGATCTCAATCAAATTTTCTGTATATGTTCTACTCATTGCTGCAGTAATCTATGCCAAGCAAGGCGGTTGCAAGTCATTTAGTTAGACCTCGCCTGCAACACTGCCTACCCGAGTCGCTGTCAAGTTCAGAAGAGCTCAGTACATCGTTGAACGCTATTGCCGCTTTCATTTTGCTGGCACCAGCTCCATATTTCTGGTGACGTAAATGTTGAAATTTAAAGATCATTTTATTAAGGCAGACTCCAAACAGAACATAAGCATCTCACCTTAATAGCACTCATTAATTTATTTTGTGTCCCAAGCAGCGTATGTCATTTTATTTCTCGAAATGTGTTAGTCGCAATGTACACCTATCGGTACATTTAGTCCTGGAGTGCATAATCACCTGACGAGTAATGCATCGCAGGCGCCAGCAACATCGTTGGCTTCAGGACACGAATCGGTCGTGCTGCAGCCTGGCACCACGCTCGGGTCCTGAGTGACCGCCGCCTTTCTGCTGTTAGAGGAGGTGAGTATAGGCTAGTCTTTCTTGGGATACTGTGCTCATGCTTGTGAACACTGTCGATCAAAAAGCAAATAATACACATATGTGAGGCAAGACATCAATACGTAACTATTAGGTAGTGTGTTCCTTTACTAGAAAATACATGAGTCAAGCGTGATCATATGTATAGTGAAAGATTGTCGTTGCATTGTTACGCGGTTCCTTGTTAAGGAAAGAACCTCGCTATTCAATATTTGACGTATTTCACAATTGTCTTAGCAAAATGCCGTACGTATATCAGTGGCTGCTGTGCGATTCAGTGGCGGAAAGGGCTGTATTTATTACGTACAGAATCCTGGTAGTTTCGGTTGCGCTCTTGGCGGTAAGACACTTCTTAATCGAGCGCTCCAGAAATTTTGCCCACCTGGGCTTAGAATGAACTTGCATCTGGAGCATTTCGCCGTTTGATATGGGCATAGTATAATGGTTGTGGAAGTATGTGTTATTCCATTAATATGCTGCACTATTAGTCACTGCGAAGCTGCTGACGTGAAAAGCACTGGTTATACCTCAACAGCAGTGATTAGATAGGGATGGATTCAAAGCCCTCCAGTGAATTATGTTCGCAGTTGACTTACGTGTTCGGGTTCAGGACGACTGCAAGGCGAAGCCGTCCAAGGATCTGCACTGGCTGCTGTACCAATCAGTGGCGTGCAGCCGAACTCACCCGACTGTGGTCTAAAAGGGTGAGCAGGCTGTGAATGTGCTCCCATGCAATTGGCACTTAACACTTCTGTTCTTCGATCGTTGTGTTCTGTTTTTGTTGGCCTTTGCACACTTTGGCTCGTTGGGTACATTACAAAATATTGCATGTTGCATGCTGGCAAGCAGTTGACGATGTGACGACGTATTAGTTTTTAATCATACCACCCGCAGTGATCCTTCACCGTGCACTCGTTACCTTTTTTGCTTGAGCAGTGTGAAGACTCAGCATTGGGTTATGGTCGTACTGATGTCATATGCTGCGTTTGTGCCCTCCACTGGTCAGAAGTTACTGCTCACTGACCTAAGGACGTAAATGGCCACATTCCTGTGACCCCTTTAGGCGGTCCTACATGTGTTCCTGTTATTCGCACTTGATACATGGCTTAGCCTCAGTGTTAAAGACAAACTACACGGACCTCATCACGGAGTGATTCTCCCACTACCGCTAATAGCGTCTTTGATTGCAACTTACTCCAATGCTTACAGAGTCGTGAGCGATGCTGGGGCTTTCAACATCGAAAGATCACCCATCGCCTCTTCGACGCACCAAACCAGCCACAGCCAAGGCAACCAAGTTGCTGGTCGCCTGAATGAACCCCGCACATTATCAGGTAATGCAAATGATGTGCTGTTCGGTTAAATGTGCAGTTGTGGAGCTTAGGCTTGCTTTCTCCCAGGCAGTGTGCAGAGTCCTGGATGAGTTGCAGTGGATGGTGCCTTCACTGGTACCAAGGCAGGAATTAAGGGCGAGTGTCTGCTGCGAAAGTAATCTACATGTAGCCAATCGCACCGACTGCATGCAGATCACTTTCGCAGGTATCTTAGTGAGCACATTTGATATATGTTAGCGTATAGAACCCGGGATACTCCAGCGGAATTCAATAACTGAGACACCCGTTCCTTAAATAGCTTCAAATAAATTCGGTAAGCATTTCCTTGTCGCTCTGATAAGAGTTAACCAGGAGGACAGCTATGAGAGTTAGCAGTGCAAAGGAATCGCGACCCCCCGTATCGTGCCAACAAGTTTCCGCCACTAAACATGAGGAGCATAGTTTAGGTTAGGTTTCGCCGTGCAGATTTCCTTGTACTGCAGACAGGAAGATATGAATAAAGGATTCTGTTTGCAGCGGCTATATCATGTCATGATGCGTGCTGGTAAATGTTGCGCTATGTGAGGGAGTGCGTAGGTTAATTTGATAGTATGGTCAATGGCTCAGCATTGAAATGCCTTGACGAGGGCTTCACTGCTGCCTGCAGCAGAGCTACGGTCTTTCTCAGCCTTTGACGAGTTATCTGGCGCGAAGGACGTGAGTTCGATTACATCTGCGGCAATCTTTTTGATAGAGGTGAAAATGCTAGCGACCCGCTTACTGTGCAGTGTTTGCTGTCAGTGCAGAGGTGGTGAAAACTTGGGGAACGCTTCACCGCGGCGTCCCATCTTCCCTGTACATTGCTATGCGGAAAGGTGTAACGGAGGACCAACACTGTAAAAAACATCAATGTGACACATCGTTTGTGTGCTCCCTGCGCACTTTCATGGTCCACAAACCTACACTACACGCTACACTGTTTTACGCTGTTTTACATGTACGAACCGCACGATTTCATGAGGTGTGACCACTTAAAGACCACTTAAGAGGAACCGCCGTGGTCGGTATTAGCACCTGCGTCCGCGAGCCCTGTAAGACAATGCCATATCGGCTAAGCTCCCCACGGCGGGTAACTTCCCAAAGTAGTGAAAATATTTTTAGATGTCAGAGTTCATTATTCATTTATATACAGCACATAAATTTGCATATCTGTTAATCTGCAAACGAATCTTTATATTACTGGACCTCGTAATCCCAATGCTTGCATTTAGGGATGGCTCAGTTTGTCTCTAGACGGCTGTCTGTGCTTGTGAAGACTATTGTGAAGCCTATTGTGACCACGGGGCTTTTTTTTTTTGTTTTCAGACCCTGCTAGACTTCCATGGAAGCATACTGCATCCTTCCGCTGTGGCATTCCGTTGCGTGCGGCGCAGTACCACTCGCCATTAAGGGGCTGTTGCAGACCTCTTCTGAGGAGGAACTGTGTCACTACACACAACTGGTAAAATCCAGCTGCCACAATGCAGCATCAAATGTAGATATCAGAGTTTGGCCGTGTTTTTGCAGTGGACCAAGTGCCAATCTATCGCATCAAATGGCCTCATTGAATTGCTTTGTTTGAGGAATTAGTCTTGTTGGGACATCCAGATAGTGAACGTCACAGTCGGTCACATATTGTTGCGCGCAGCTACAGTCTCTCCACCCCCTCGACACTTTATGCAAGCTGCTGTGCCAGTGCGCCCTTTGGTTCGTGGTTCTGTTACACATGCTGACGGGGCAAATTTGAAATTTTCCTAAAGGAAAGCATTCCTCACCTCTCAGGTGAGGAAGACCGCATTCAACTCATCTGATAATCTCAGTACTTCGCTTACTGTGACCCCGCTGTGGTACTCTGCTGCTGATCTGAGGGCCACGGGATCGAATCCCGGCCGCGGCGGATATATTCCGATGTCAGTGCACGTTAAAGAACACCAGGTGGTTGAAATTTCTGGAGCACTCTGCTACGGCGTCTTATCAATAAGACCGTGGTTTTGGGATGTTAAACCCCAGTAATCAATCATTTTGCAGACTTCAGTGATATTGACTATAAAAGCTGTTATTCTTTAACATTATAGGCGCAAAGCTTCGGAAAGGCATCTTTGGTAATTAGTCTTGAAGTGTTACAGAAAGAGATCTTGGGTACTTATTCACCTTTTTTACTTCGTATACCCACTGCGATTATCGATCATCGTGGGAAAAGTAATCCGTCTGTAGGCGTAGCGTGAAACGCCATTAAAGCATTGCGATTGCCTTGACTGCCGAAATATCTTGTGCGGCTAGGTTCATCCGCAAGTCTTCACATCTTATTTCAGGTTTCTCGTGATCTTCGCAAAACCTTTCTCAAAGCATCGCACGCGGTCCTATTGCAAAGTCTGCACACACTGCATCGATGTTGTGAGAATTCAGTGGAATGCAATGTTTCCGTTAGCGGCTTTCTCTCATGGCTAAAAGATAGTGGTTCTTTTCACGAATATATATTTCCAAGGTATTCGTGATTACATCTGGAGCCAATGAATCTTTGCACCATAGTGTGTCTATATCTGTCGCTGACAAATGTTCGGCTCAAATATCTGATAATTTTAATTGCGGTGTGTCCTCCGGCCTTGTCAGTTTACACTGTTTTACTAGTTCCGTGCAACTGAGCTAAGGCTACGAGGCCTTCGAGTGCAGAAGTTTTGTGAGGCGAGACGAAATTTCATTATTCGGGCACGCAACTGCGAGCCGCTACGGCCAATAGGGGCTCCACATTATCTTCTTCCTCCTCCTCCCAAGGCTGCAGCCGTCAGAACAGTGAACACCATTGGTAGATAACAAGCTCTCTATTGGCTGAAGAGGCCTGCAGCTTCGACGGAATTTCTGAAAGCGACTATAGAAGCAAAAGAAACAGTGACAAACCAGTAAGGCAAGGGTAGTGGTTGAGTGCTCAATATATTACACGCCGACGACTGACGCCAATCCATCTTCTTTCTACGCAGGTGCTCTGACAGCCGCATATTTCCTACAATCGCAACTTTCCTGCTATCACCAGCTGAAACCAGCATAGGATACCTTGCAACCTCGGCGGCAGTGAGTTTATTTCACTCGTGATGTCAAAATGACACCTTCATTCACTGAGTGATCTGCTGGTATTTAGTATTACGTGGTATTCCGAATGCTGTGCACTATACGAACCTCTAATGGCAGGGTGTGGCAGAGAAGCAGCAGTATATATATTAGGTGTACGTCTGCCTTCTTGATAGTATGCCCATCCTTGAACAAGGTTGTCAAAAACCTAAGGCACTGCGCTTTCATTTTCCTTGTGAACAAGGCTCCCGTGTGGGAGCCGCAACGTCTATTTGTTTGTGTGTGTATATTAAACATACTTTGGTCGGTGCCTTACGTTTTTGACCTTCACCATGTATCATCTCGACCAGACAGGCTTCCATCGAACGTTAGACTGCATCCTTCAGCAACCTAGGGTCCGTGACCAGTCCTGAGCTACAGAGGCACGGCAGGCAATCATCAGTAAGGAATCCAAGAATGGACCTATCGGTCCCCGAATGTTGATCGCAGCAAATCTGGGACAGCTTTTAGGCCCCTTTGAAATGAGCACAGTATCAATAGACTTGGCCGTACACGCTGAGCGCTTCATTAGGTCGTCCTTAAAGAGAGTGCGAGAACTAGAGGATGCGTAAGACACGTCGCAGGCAAAGTGCAGTTGTATCGGCTGTATTGTGTATATTCCTGCCTTTGTTTTCACTCTACATGTGCTAGCAGACTTCCGAGGAGGAGGGCATAAAGGCATCCTCAGCAGAGGGCTCGATTGCGGCGCTCGATTGAACGCTTCACTGCGGGGCTTCATATCCGTACTACGTGGTGTTAACGCTACATGCGGAAAGGTGTAAGTGAGGACCTACATTGCAAAAATTTTCACACAGGCTTGCAAGACTTGCCCGTCGCCGGAATAAAATTCTGTCATTGCGACGCGTAATTCGTGTGGCCCCCCACTCTGGCACCACTAGTAAAATAAAGCATAACTCCTTCCTCTGCACGTTTCTGCATTTTTGTTCGCTGATATGATTACAAGCTTTCAGTAGGGGCGTGTGCGATGTCGTCGGCGGTGCGACAATCATCCCCGACTCTAGCACTTCCTGGCACTGGCACTACCGCTGTCTTTGCCATTTATTACACTGCAGGTAAACGCTAGCTGCCACAATAAAGCATAAAATTTAGGTAGAAGATTTGGCCGTTGTACACTGGTGGCCTTGGTGTCATGTTATCTCATCGTACTGTAATATTGATACATTGTACTTTCGTGCTATCGTGCCATCGCATGATGCATCGAGATTAAGTGCTGCGATTATAGTGCACTATAGCCGTGGTGTCCACTGAATTCAATTAGTCCAATGTCTACGAACAATGTTGCTTGCCGCTGTTTAAAGGAATCGGCCTTGCTGGGACGTTTACACGCCGCTACGATCTCTGGCACCCGTGGAACACTCTATGGTTTCCAGCAATGCTGTCATGTCCCATAGAGAATATTTAACATTTATTTAGCAATACTGTGAGCCCATGCAGGAAATGGGTTAGGTTAGGTAATTGACTTTCTATGTTTACAATCAACACCTGTAAGAAATGTTCCAAGAAATGTTTTATAGTTAAAAAGTGATCGGCACAATAGATTTCAGTCACGAGCGTACTGTATACAGTATACGTTCAGGTTGTGACGCGCCCGAACTGAGATTCGAACCCACAAGCACTACTTTATCAAATGAGCACTTACGCGAGCACCTCAGACAACTGCACCACGGAGGAGCCACGCCAATCTTGGTGGTGCGTTTAAGCTTCCATCATGAGATGGCGGAAAGTTCTCAACGCGAGCTGAGAAGTACCTATGCGCTGCCCTTGTAGCTGCCAACATGCCGGAATCTCCAGCTGCGTTCCGCCGAAAAGGCACGTGCGTACACATAGTTCCATCGGAGAAGGCTCAGTGCTCTTGCTGGCTAGTCTACATCATGTGGGAGGGTGACGGTGTGTCTACCACATGTTTACTACCCATGTGTCTACCACATCGGCGACGATGTGTGTACCCTTCTGGCGAAACTGAGTTTTTTCCCTTTGTGAGCCAGAGAGATTACCTCTATTGAATACCCATGCTGGGTTCTCTTGCCAGTTCTGGGTTCGTTGCCAGTTGACGCTGCAAATTTCAATATAATTTACTAAGCTTTGCTCCTGCCGTGAACACATATGTTAACGTTTGTGGGGTTAGGTCCATCCTCAAGTTCCTACAAATTTAAGAGTTTATATTTTCCTGAAGCCTTTGGAAAACCATCGCATGTGGTTCTATTATGAACACCTCGTGCACTGCATGGTTTGCAATGGGAATGCAGTACACATAATGTCATACACACAATACTGCACACAATTGAAATATTGGACTTGGCAAGCCAGTAGGACAACTGTAGTGGCTGAGCATGAATATATAGCGCGTCGATGACAGTAACCCGATGACAGTAATCCGTTATTTCTACGCAGGTAATCACGGACAGTTAGCACAGTATATTTAATCGCAACCTTCCTGCTGTCGCCCTCTCTGGTGCAACACCACATCTGTGCGACCTTTCTGCTATCGCCGGCGGTGAGTATCTTCTCGCTTGCGGCATGCAAAATCTCGTTACCCTGTCCACCTTTGTGAGAATAGGCTCATGTTTGAACCAGCGTGGGACTGTGACCATTTCCTAGCGACAGGGGCAAGACAAATGCCAGGGAAAAAAAATCCATCAATTCCTGGTATGCTTTCTGCGAATGATGATCGTACCAAAGATTTGTCACAATACAAGCCACTGCTCACGAGATTCCCTGCTGTCAGCCGCACAGGTTCTTGATGCAGCTTCTGAAGGAGTGTTCTGAAACGGGAGCTGACCTACACTTGAGGGAAAGTACACTCAACGAACGAAGGTTGCGTGGTCGCCATTCAGCAGGCCGCCCGACTGACGTCGGTGACCTCACTCGGGTGGCCTTTCGGACTGGATACCGCGACAGCAGTTAACATTTTGTACTTTTACAGCTTAAATCACTTTGGTGATTGAAGATTATATCATTTAAGGTATGTTGCCTCCTTTTCGGAAAACTTTTTTAGATTTTGATTCTAAATTGATTGCTTTGTGTTTGACGTAAGAAAGGCTGTTTAAAAAGACCTTTCAATTATGTTAGACCAAAAAATTGAAATCTGATCACCATTTAATTACTGAAATTACCCAAAATATGACCATCATGCAAATGGTCATAAGTCATGATCTTGTGATACTAAACAAAAATGGCTTGGCAGCAGTGTAGCTATATATGCAGGCTGTGCAATGGACTAGAATGCTTGCACTATCTACAAAATTAGGTTTTTTATAGCCGGAAAACCGAAAATGAGAAAATCAACAATAAAGTTTTCGAAATGTGCTATACACATCAGATAGTTGTGGAAGGCTAAAAGCCGCCAGGCTCGTAGCTGGGTTCCTCCTTAGCTGCTACAAGTTCCCTGTCAGAACGTTTAGCGGCTCGTCTTTTTCGGGCTTTTTCGGGCTGCTGAGGCAAGCTACTGTGGTGTAGTAGCCAGGGTTGACACCAGCTCGCCTTAAGATGCCTAGCGTGCCACAATTTCCATTGTTGAAGTGATATACACAGTCGTATAGGCCAAACAAAACAGTGCGCAGGCACGAGGGGGCACACACGTCACGTCGTGTGCCCCCTCGGCAATTTGTGCTTTTTGAATAAAAAGAAATAAAGAAGGTCGCAATCATTATTTATCGACCTTTAAAATACTTCATCACAAACTAATCTAAACCTATTCACAGTTGTAAAAAACCACGTAACTTTTGAACCAAACAAGACAGACGTAATTTTGCGGTAGCACAATTCTGAATGTGCTACTGCAAAATAAAAATAACTCGACATTTTAAAAAAAAATCATCGTTTTTAAAGGAGGCAACATACCTTAAACTAGAAAAGTGTGTGGACAGAGCTTGCAGCCTAGGTTCTATAAACGTAACTGCAGCAGCAGACGCTCCGTGCCGTACCTACCTCCCAGACCGCAGTGTGATTTTTTTTGCCATTTTTTTGAACTGAAAGTATGTTCATTTGCGGCCGATTTACTATCAGCGCATCTGCAAGGCCACGCAACAGGGTCAGCCAAAGCATCAGTCTACAGATGCTACGTCGTGTGCTACCCAGCGACGCAACGATCCTAGCCTTCAGCTGTCGGGAAGAGGATTTTGCACGATATCAACCCTGTGGCATTACTCCTCTTCGTAAAGGTTCATGGATGGAGACAGTGCAATTGCTGTGTGTGGCCTGTAGCGGCAGTGTGCGCATTCCCATGTAATGTGGGCGAGAGTTCAGTTTCCTAGACCACGGACCGGGTCGTACATTGTAGGATCTAGGGTGCGTTTCCTTTTCAAGTTTGCGTAGCTTGTCGTTTGTATTCGACGCCCGTATTTTGTCACTCGCCAGTGTTGTGTGGACTCGTGGGCAGTCCCGCAAGGGTGGCGGCCACTGCTCGGATACATATTTTGCTTGCAAGCCATTCGGCCCTTTCCTTCCCTTTCCTTACCCTTACCCCCCTAGCTGGAAACATGGGGTAAGTAGATTGGGATGGGGGCAAGCGGTGGTCGCATGTGTGATCTAGGCCAAATGCACTGTTTGATCCACAGATGATGTTGATACCTTACTAATGATCAGGCATGCATCCTTTGAATTCATGTATCATGCACACAGAATTAAGACTTTTAAGTCACTGAGAATTGTTCGTTGTGTGCTCTCTGCATGCAGCTGCATGCTGGAAATAGGGACTGTGCTACAGAGAGAAATGGGAGTTGTTGCCTGAAGCGTAAGCCGCAACGAGAAAGGGCAGTTAATTCCTTAATTAAGCACAATGAATTCTTGTGTGGGCAACTGGGAGCAAAGAACAAATGCATTTAACATTTCCAGATGATCAAGCGTCATCAATGCTACCTTAGACGATGGTTATTTTAGTAGTTATCGGCAATTTTTCAATTTGCTCTGATGAGCTTCGCGCAGTACCACATAAGGGATTGTGAGGGTGTCACCTGGTAAGCGTACCCAATACTTTAATGCTGTGACGGCATGATACTGTCACGTGATTTGATTAGTGTTATTTACCTGCAAGTACAAGATTCGGGGTCACGTTAACATCTATGTGTACTGCTTTCGCATTCTGCTATGTATAGCGTGCCCAAATACAACCACTGTTCTAATAGGCTTTTTAAGAAATGCAATAAATCAGTAAAGAAACCAATTAATCAACATATTTATGCAATTAAATCACGTGTGCACAACACGGGCGAAGACCCCACAAATGTGCAGTGTGAAAAGCGATGGCCATTACTACTGCTTCATACGCTGGCTTAAGAGGACCAGTCTTCTTTTGAGGATGTCTTCAGACTGTAGAGAATATGCGAATCATTTTGAAAAAAAGCTAGTATTTCTGATCAATTGCCGATTCAGATGTCCACGGTGGTGTCCATTCGTTCGTGCTGCAATATGTGCGATGCACATTGTGGAATGCGATTGTTCTACGTCAGGTCCTCTCTCGCTTATGCCTGACGCACACTGAAGACAGCACTTTTTTTTTTCTCTGTTTTTCTTTCTCTTGCAGGCTGTGCCGATGGGGATATTTTCCAGATTGGCTGTGGTATTCGGTGGCGCGCACTTCGCCATAATGTACTTGTCAGCCTCGGTTCCTCAATCACACCTTCGCTGCTATCACGAAAGGTAAATGCAAAATAAGTGATCTTTAACATCGTAACTTGCCATGAAAGCTGTATTCGTTAACATTCTTGGCATGAAGAGGTTCCAGCACGAGGGCTTCACTACAGATATGGCTCGCGTTTCGTCCTCTGATCGCTTCCCCCAGTATTTTGTGGCCGCGGTCCAGTGACTGAAACATTGAGAATTAAGCTTTTGGTCAGTTGCTGGTGTGAATCTGGCCATCATGCATACGTGTTCCTTCGATTTAAAATAAGTTACAATGTGGTTCCCTATTTCTCTTCTTACATGGCCTAGGGGAATGGGGTCCTCACCCACACCTGAGCAGTGGCTTTCGCCATCATGGGATCGACTGCCACAGACCATTGTAAGAATTCGGAACTCGGCGCATAATTGTTGTGTATATTAGAATATTTGG
>JABSTT010003183.1:0-29849 GCA_013339685.2 Hyalomma asiaticum
CGAAACCCTTTTTTTTCATGGTTTGGGCTTATTTTCTATCGCATGACAAAAGTTTCATGGTGATTCTATGTTTGCTATTGTTGGGTCAAGGCGGTTCCACTCCCTAACTGCAGTAGGAAAAAAAGAGAATTTAAATGTGTTGGAGTTGCAAAAGTATTCATCTAACGTTTTATCGTGTTTATTGCGTGATATCCGGGAATTAGAGAAGTTGATGTAATTTGAAGAATTTATGTTGTAGCGGTTGTGCAGAAGGTTATGCATAAATTTTAAACGAGCTTGTTTTGCTCGGACTGCCAGTGTGTCCAGACCGGATGATGCCAGAAGATCAGTGGGCGAGTCAGTACGTTTGTATTTGTTGTGAATGAACCGTATCGCTTTTCTTTGAACTTTTTCTAGTTGATTTATGTTAGTAATATTGTGAGGGAACCAAACAGTGTTGGCGTATTCTAGTACTGGCCGCACAAAGGTTGTATAACTGAGGAGTTTGATATCGGTGGGAGCAGACTTCAGGGACCTTTTAAGAAAGAACAACTTACGGGTGGCTTTTGAGGAGATGTTGGCAATGTGTATGTTCCACCTGAGGTCGGATGTAAGTGTAAGTCCTAGATATTTGTATTGAAGAACTTTAGTTAGCGTAGTGTCACTAAGTGAGTAAGTAAATTCTGATGGGTTCTTCTTTCTTGTCACCGTCATTGACAGAGATTTGCTAGTGTTAATACACATTTGCCATTGTTCACACCAGGTGTTTATCACGTCTGTTTAGGGTGAGGTGATCTTCGTAACACATTATTTCCTTATAGATAATGCAGTCGTCTGCGAAAAGTTTCATGTTGCATTCAGTGTTAGTGACGATGTCATTAATAAAAATTAAAAACAGTAAGGGCCCTAAGACCGAGCCCTGTGGTACACCAGACGAGATGGGAACAATATCGGATGACGCTTCGTCGAAATAAACAAATTGCGAACGCTGGGATAAAAAGTCGCCAATCCAAGCTGAAATGTTTCCAGCGCCAATTATTGCCTCTAGTTTTGTAATTAACTTGTTGTGACACACGCGATCAAACGCTTTGCTGAAATCTAGGAACGATTGTCAATCGTCCGTGCTAGGTCATGGACAACTTCCGTTAATTGCGTCACTGTTGACATCCCGCGTCTAAAACCGTGCTGGCTAGGTGATAGTATGCGATTTTCTTCAAGATATACTGTCAGGTGTTTTAAAATTATATGTTCTAGGATCTTGCATGATGTACTGGTAAGAGATATGGGTCGGTAGTTTGAAGGAGAGTTTGTGTCGCCTGATTTGTGAATTGGTATCACCTTTGCTTGCCGCCAGTCATTTGGCACACCTGCAGTTGAAAGTGAGATTCGGTAGATGATGCCAAGATATCTGCTGCACCATTCTGCGTATCGCTTTAGGAATTCGTTTGGAATATTGTCAGGGCCGCTAGATTTTTTCGAGTCTAATCCAAGAAGAAGGTTAAAAATTCCCGAGTCAGATATCGTAAGTGGATCAATGCTGGAACCTGTAGAAACAATTGAGGGAACAAACCCGTTATCTGTAGTAAATACAGATTGAAAATACTTGTTGAATGCATCAGCTTGGACAACATTTTCATCATGAGACCGTTCTGGCGTCAAAGTATTACGTGCACGAAAGTGATTCCAAAATCTCTGTGGATTACTTTTGAGGAAATCCGGAAGGATAGTACTGAAGTATTGTTTACGTGACTGGTTCAGCTTTAGTTTCAGCTCTTGCTTGGCGCTGATCAGCTTAGAATTCTGGACTGATTGACTTTCTGTCTTTTTCAATGAGCGACGTAACCTTTTAACCTTCCGTTTGGCATGAATTACCTCGCGCGTTACCCATGGACTGTATTTTCTTGGTTTCCTAGTTTTTAACGGTATAAATTTGGCAATGCAGTCATGTATTATTCTCTTAAACTTTATCCAGAGGGCATCTACGTCTGCTGATGGACCAGAAGCAATATCTGAAAATGATGTGAATTCATGTGCCAGGTATGTCAAAACGCCAGCGTCGTTCGATTTCTCAAAGTCAATGATTTTGCTTTCAAAAGACTTTTTTGGAATAGAACATGACAAGGGTAGATGGCACACTGGTATATCGTGGTCGGATATTCCTTCGACAATACTACTTTGCATAGTGTTTATTGGGAAGTGATCACTGAGGAGCATTAGGTCAAGTATGTTGTTTGCAGTGCCTTGCGAGCGCGTTGTTTGACTAACTACTTGTTCTAGATTAAAATTCAGCATCAGATCAAACAGTGCTTCGGAAGTATGTGATGAATATTCCTTTGTGTTCCAATTAATGTCTGGCAGGTTAAAGTCTCCCATGATGATAATTCTCAGGCGGGGGGCGTGGTTCTGCAGAAACTCTTGTATGTTGCTGACACAATCTTCATTCGAGTCGGGACTTCGGTAAACGCAGCCTGCAATTATGGCAGCGTTGTTGCAGATGATTCTGCAGAAAACCGCTTCAGTGTCCCTCACATCTGGTAATGCTACGAATGGAAGGGATTTCTTTATCAACAGTGCCACATCACCACCACGTGATGGTCTGTCTTTTCTAATGATGCAATAGTTTGGAGGCACTACTTCATGATCTGAGATAGCCGGGGAAAGCCACGTCTCAGTTATCGCTACTACGTCAGGATTATGTGCAAGAAGCAAGTTTTCTAGCGCTTCAGCCTTCTTTAAAATGCTTCTGGCGTTTACATTTAGCAGCGTTAGTTCCTCAGTTGTCTTTTGCTTCGCATGGTGAACGGTGTGTCACCGGTGTCGAACGCAGTGTGGGCGACGTAGGCGAAGGAGTGTCGTAATATAGGGGTCTCAAGGCGGTAAGGTGGGCTAGTTGGTTGGGTCTCGCTGTCTTCTGATGGGTGATGCGGCTCGAGGCGGCTGAACGCGATTAGAATAACGTGCAATGTGACCAGCGTAGCAACATGCAAAGCATATCGGCTGGTTGTCAGAAGTCCGCCACCGGGTCGCTGGGGCAGGACGCGATGTACGGTGCGGCTGCTGGTATGACTGCATGCTGGGCCGCAGTCGAGGCCTGGCCATGACGCCAGCGTAAATAGGAAGAACGCCTGAAGCGAGGGGTTGGGGCGTAGCGACGGCGCCTGTATAGTTGAATGGTGCAGCTACCGTTATCGCTTGAGGCCTCGCAACAACTTCGGAGTAGCTCAGCGGTGCAGGCGCCGGAAGGTGCTGATGGTATTCAGGTATAGCAGCGGCAATTTCCTGTTCAATCGCGTGCTGCAACGGAGGCACAAGAGTTGACGAAGGCTGTTGGGCAGGCTGCGGCTGGGTGAAGGCCATCAAGGAGAGTTGGCGTGCAATTTACTCCTGAACAAAGGACTTTACTTCTGCGAGTAATGATGCCTGGTAATTAGTGGCGGTCAACCCAGCTAGATGTTCATTCCGCAACGAAGGTCGACGGGTCAGCGAACGTTGCCGGCGCAGCTCTTCGTAGCTTTGGCACAGTGTGACAATTTCTGTAACTGACTGAGGACTCTTGGCAAGTAGCATGATAAACGCCTCGTCCTCGATGCCTTTCAGGACATTTCTGATCCTATCCTTTTCAGACATCGTCGCGTCCACTCGTTTGCACAATTCGAGAATGTCCTCAATATAACTGGTGAAGGATTCGCCTGGCTGCTGTGCTCGTTCACGCAAGCGCTCCTCCGCGCGCAGCTTACGGACAGAAGGACGGCCAAATGCATTTCATAGCGAGGTCTTGAACGCGGACCATGTTGGTAAATCAGCTTCGTGGTTGCTGTACCATAGACTTGCGACCCCCACAAGGTAGAACAACACGTGGCTGAGTTTTGCTGCCTTGTCCCACTTGTTATGAGCGCTCACTCTTTCGTAGGTAGTCAGCCAGTCGTCTACGTTCACGTCATCCGCGCCAGTGAAAACAGGAGGGTCGCGATGGCGAGGGACACCGGAACATACGGCCGGAGCAGGAGACGTCTGATGGGAGGCGTCCTGAGGCATGGCAGAGGGCAGTGTACGGAATCGTAGTTCCAGCGTGGATGATTTAAGTAACCAGCACCTCCACCACGTTGTTGAGGTGTTTATTAGGTGAAACTAGGCGCAGCCCTGCGGCAACGGTCTCCAAACGGGCACGGACCTCGAGCATGAGCGGTGTCTTTTCCAACAGAGCGCTGAAGAGAGAACCCCACTGTAAGGCGCTGGAGAGGACGGCCCACTACAACGCTTCTTTACACTCTGTTCATGTTCCTCACTTTGCGCCAAGAGATTAATGAGGATCTCCTTCACTTTAACGCAGTTACAAAAGTCATAGCTACCTATTATTCTGCACAAAATTTTCGATATCCTAGCACGTGGCAACACGTACGGTTATAATTCCTCCCCATTCACTGCTTCATCTGTACTTTTCAGGGCGCCTGCTTTCAGGGCATAATTAGTATGACAAAATAAACAGAACGAGGTTTCTTCAACGGCCCCTTACTTTTGAAAAGAGAACTTGTGCTAATGGCGTTGCGGCTCACTGCTAAAGTATTTCAAAAGCTTTTCCTTCATCCCGACCTAGCGCTCTATTCCAGGAGCGGTAGTGTCATCCCGAGCGTGGATTCCACCCGTATCCTGGGCATGGCGACAGAAGCCAACGGGTCCAATAGTCAAGCAGTTCTTCGTATCGCTAAGAAAGTCGACAACGCAGTCAGGCTCATAAAACGACTGACTAACCACCGACATGGACTGGGGGAACGACAACGTTGTCAGACTTGTTCACGCCTTTGCACTATGCCACTTCGCCTACGTAGCAGCCATGCACGAATGGCAGAGATTCGAAAGAGAGAAGCTCAATCCATTGTTAAAGAAAACAATCAGGGTAGCTCTTGTGCTCCCTATGTACAGCCTTGAGCAGTGTTAGGGTGAACGCGCGATCGCATGACCACTATCGGTAAAGCGCCGGTGTAGCCAACGTGTCCGCGCATAAAAGCAAGCTTGCCCATGCGCAGCAACAATGGATAACATGACGTCGTGCCAGCTGCATTTTGACACCGCGAATACGGGACTGGCAAGTATGCACTGTAAAAAAAAATGGGCCCCGAATACGGAGAAAGTTGGAGGTAAAATGCTGCCAACCTACTTACGTAATCAGAAAGCATCAAGCCCGAGATTACGGAGAATTCTCAATACGTACAGTGCATTTATATTATACATAGACATTCCAAAAAGGCATTACTACTTTGACCCGTAATAAAGAAATGGGCGGTCCTGTATTAGATCGGCTGCTTCGTGAAGTACTTACCACACATTACCTATAATTTGAATATTGACCATGCCAAAAAAGCAAATGTGCTCTTTGTATGGTCAATATTAAGTGTGTGTAGAATATTCAAATAATGACAGCATATTCCCTCTTGCAACAAAACAAAATTTTATTCCATAGAAAATCATACAAGTAATAAAACCATAAGATACATTTGATGGCTTTATTTTGCATATTATACAATGGCACAGAAGTAGGACAACCTCTTGCAACATAAGTTTCTGGTGCTTTTGTTTGCAATACTAACTAATATCGCAACAAAGTGCAGGTTTGTTTACCCAGGAAGGTAAAACATAACTCTTGTAAGCCCAAACACACCACTCTAGTACAGGCGCAGTGACCGTTGGAAACATTCAGCGCCACTGCATGTGTACCTAGTCTTATCAGATCATCACAAATGTGGGAAAGCTTTCTCAAAATACTTCCCTACAAAGTGTAGCTCTTTCTATACACAATATGCATATCACCTACCAGACTACCTTTAGCAGCTGGGTTATTCCACGTCAAACGTCCCAGACATTGTGCCTGACCCTCTCCAATTGTATTGTAAAAAAATGTGGACGTTCATATCAGTGCACTATTTGCCCTCGGAAAGTATATTTTGGAAAAAAAAATTTTCTGGTCTATTACAGTGATTTGAATTTTGCCGTAGTGGGCAACCTAGGTTGCGAAAAAATACAATACTCCACGGAACGCCTTAAATATCTGCTATTTGCTTGAAAAGGAATGGCCCTATCTTATTATCACCCATTGACGGCCACTGCTATGTCTCACGATGTGCTTTGTGGTGAAGCAATGCTGCAATTCTGCGCCCATTTTGACTATTTTTTAAAAATTCTAACAATATTACAGACACAATAGTACTACATCACGTGGCTGGATATTTGGCAGTAAGTGCGTCAAAAATGTATTGAAGTCGATGACCGAGTAGTTTCAAAGTGGAAGGGGCCAAACATAAAAAAATGTGTGAAATGTCCCATGTTCAGGCACATGTAGAGTAGTGATGCGTTCCAAGTAAAAATGCACGCCTGGTCTCATTTGGAAGAGTAAACAAAGAAAATTTATTTGTGAAAGTTTAATCGGAGTGATGTTTGTTTTAGGCGAGAAACAAAAATTTATGTTGAGCGTTCGCGGCGTGCCTGGGCGCGTAAGTGCGCTCCACTGCGCCGCCACACTTCCTTGGGGCAACGGAAATATGCGACGCCCACGCGGGTGGCAAGATCATGTGCTTCTGTGAGTTTTCTCGTTTCTACATGCATTCTTCATCTTTCCGCAGTGCCGCCGACAAAGTGTCAGGGAAAACGAGAGATGGTTTGTTTAAAATATTATGTAATATAAGTGCCTAGCAGACACCGGGAATACACTTATAGATCTTTTTTATGGGCAGCTTGCTTCAACGTGACTCGCGCCATTCAATAAGATTGACTACCTTCATGTCCAGCAATGGATCAGTGGTGTCCACTGCAGCCTCGAAACAATTATCTTAACTCCAGCCGAATCTTCTGAGAAGTTTGTAGACATGCTACCAGAGCTAAAGTTGCACCACTTCGTGAGCAAGCAGCAAGCAAAATATTTAAGAGGGCTGAAAACGAACCTCAAGGGCAACGAGTTAATTCTTATTTTGGACTTCACAAAGAATTATAGTTTCCTTGTGCAAGATGTCCCCAATCATACCACTGGGTAAACACGCAAGCCACATTACATCCCTTTGTCGCATACCGTCGCTGCACGGAAACTGGCTCCCTTCGGGCAAAATCATTTGTTGTGATTTCGGACTGTCTCGAACACACTACAGCTGCAGTGGCTACATTTCAAGATGAGGTACTCAAATTCCTAAAACATGAACTTCCTGATGTCAAAAAGTTCACTACTTTTCCAACGGTGCATCTTCGCAGTACAAAAACAAGAAAAATATTGTAAACTTGTGCTACGATGAAAGACTTTAGTTTAGCTGCAGAGTGGAACTTTTTCGCAACCTCTCATGGTAAGAGCACTTGTATGGGGTTGGCGGCACCGTGAAGTGGCTGGCAGCCAGGGCAAGTCTTTAGACACCCTACAAGGGACATATCCTTACACCCCATGAGCCTTTTACCTGGTCAGAAAAAAATATCAAAGGTATATTTATGCTCTGGGTGCAGGAGAGAAGGGTTGAAGAAACGAAAGTTGAGCTCTCAGCAAGGTTTGAGTCTACAATCTCCCTGAAAGGTACGCGCACGTTTCACCATTTCGTGCCATCATCACTGACCACTCTTAATGCCTGGCTTACCTCCTACTGAGCAACACAGGCATTTCAATAGGCGAAGACCATACATCGGCAACGGAAGTAAGAACTGCAACCTCCGCAGAGATCGATAACTGGGCACACAACCCAAGTTCTGCGTCTGTCATACGTGCGCATGTAGTAATGTGGCAATGAAATAGTGCTCAGCTCCGACTGCTAACCAGCACCCTTTAATGCCCTTCCGAAACGTTCTGCCAGCCATATACACTGTTGGCAAGTTTTCAGCAACATGAAAACTCACAGCAGCACATGATCTTCCCACCCGCGTGGGCACAGCATTTCCGTTGCCCCAAGGGAGTGTGGCAGCGCAGTGAAGCAGACTTACGCGCCCGCGCCCAGGCGTGCCACGAACGCTCAACATAAATTTTTGTTTCTCGGCTAAAACAAATATTACTCCAATTAAACTTTCACATATGAATTTTCTTTGTTTACTCTTCCAAATGAGACCAGGCGTGCATTTTTACTAGGAACGCATCACTACTCTACATGTGCCTGAACATGGAGCATTTCACACATTTTTCTATGTTTGCACCCCTTCCACTTTGAAACTACTCCGTCATCGACTTCAATACATTTTTGACACACTTACTGCCAACTATCCAGTCACGTGATGTAGTACTATTGTGTCTGTAATATTGTTAGAATTTTTAAAAAATAGTCAAAATGGGCGCAGAATTGCAGCACTGCTTCACCCCAAAGCACATCGTGAGACATAGCAGTGGGTGATAATAAGATAGGGCCATTCCTTTTTCAGGCAAATAGCAGGTATTTAAGGCATTCCATGAAGTATTGTATTTTTTAGAGTATTTTTTGCAACCTAGGTTTCACCCACTACGGCAAAATTCAAATCACTGTAATAGACAAGAAATTTTTTTTCCAAAAAATACTTTCCGAGGGCAAATAGTGCACTGATATGAAGGTCCACAATATTTTACAATACAATTTAAGAGGGTCGAGCGCAATGTTTGGGACGTTTGGTGTGGAATGACCCAGCTGCAAAAACATCCTTAAAATGACTCAGTTTAGTGACTCAGATGAGACACTTGTGCAATGATTTATGAAAGTAGGAGAAGCCAAGCAAGCGCAACGCACCATAAAAGCAAACAAACAAGAAAATGTTGTGGGCACCTAGATGTGGCACATTTAGTCTTATTCGCAGACCACGCTGTAGTTGGATAGCACAAGAGTATGGCAGACAATGCACACAAGGTTTCATGTGAAGCACTGCATTTGACAACAAGTTGATCCTGCGTGATTACAACCTAGCACACGAGATATCATGCCTGTAAAAAACACCTGAGGAGAGAAATCAGTCCAGCTTCATTAACTCGAAATGCACAAAAGCTTAAGCGGCAATCCGCCCTGACCTTTGTTAAATGCAACAGTGCTGTGTACATAAAGATTATCGATGGAAAAGGTTTCGCTGATGAAGCACTTGTTGATGCGACGTCCCTCTCCAACACTTCACTATACATTAAATTTCTTGGGGCTTATTTACTATATTTACTAAAGGTAGAGAAAGGAAGCCATGCAAGCCTCGCCATTTCCCTATGAGTGAAATTATTTGGAGCTTTTTTACTAAAGATAAAGAAAGGAAGCCATGTAGGCCTACCCACTTCATTATGTGTGAAATTATTTGGGGCTTATTTACTAAAGATAGAAAAAGGAAGCCATGCAAGCCTAACCACACCATGCGAGCAAGGAAGAAATGTAGCAAGCGCCCAGTTGTAGCACATTTCGTCTTCTCATTTATAGATCAGACAGTTATTGGACAGCACAGCTGTGTGACAGACAATGGCCAAGAGCTTTTGCATGAATCATTTTACTTGACACTAGAAATGGTACTGCATGACTATCAAATAGTACAAGGCATGTAGTGGCTGGAAAAGACACCTAGGATGAAAAGTCACCTCATTATCAATGACTTGGAGAGCACAAAAGCTTATAGAAAGGCGTCTTGCCACAATGACCTTTTTTATATGCAACAGTGTTGTTGTGTACATAAAGATTATCGATGGAAAAGGTTTCGCTGCTGAAGCACTTGTTCATGTGACGTCCCTCTCCGACACTTCACTATATGTGAAATTTTTTGGGGCTCATTTGCTAAAGGTAGACAAAGGAAGCCATGCAAGCCTAACCATATCTTGAACTGGTATAGCGCATTACGGAACAAGAGAAATGGCCAAGCAGACCGACACAAGAGGACAGAGCGCTAACTTCCAACCATTTCCCTATGTGTGGAATTATTTGGAGCTTTTTTACTAAAGATAAGGAAGCCATTTAAGCCTAACCACTTCACTATGCATAAATTATTTGGAGCTTATTTACTAAAGAGAGAGAAAGGAAGCCGTGTACGCCTAACCACTTCACTATGTGTGAAATTATTTGGGGCTCATTTACTAAAAAAAGAGAAAGGAAGCCATACAGCTACACCATGCGAACTCAGACGCAAGAAATAGTGCATGCACATTGCATAACACACATTGTAGTCTCTATAATTACGCATTGTTGTGGCACAGAACAAACACATTACAAACAATGAGAGAAGCTCAATGGCATAGCCTGTGACTAAACTGCTGCGCTTAACCTGCAAAATTCAGTTTTCTTCCTTAAGTATGACGTTTGCCTTATGTGGTGATTCCGCTTCATTATCTTTGAAGTGTAGAGATGCTCTTAAATGCTGTCCAGCATCCCAGTTTGTCCTCCTAGGTGGATTAGTGGGAAACAGGTGCCTGCAAAACGAAAAGGTACAACATGTCCTTAATTAACAAAGGAGCCTGCAAACTGTATTATAATATTTTTTATTAAGACTGTATAATGCCTCTATGCAAAGAAAAATTAGCTTAGATGCTATCAGTACTGCAACATTTAGGTTTGTTGAGTCAGGCTGGTACCGGTCAGCAAGCATACAAGAGGTCTAGTCACATTTCCAGCTACTGTGTGACACCACAGCGGAGCCAGCTGCATGAGGTGAAATTTAAAAGCAGTGCAGGTTGCATCATCTTGCACACTATAGTACAGTTCGCATTCTCTATCAAGGATGGTATGCAGAGTGCTGTATGCAATATAGCAAATAAGTCTTAGGTTAGGCGGGTTCATGCCTCTCATGTAGTTATAACGATTAATACCTGTGTTAGAGTGGTATATTTAGTGCAACAGTTTAAGCCTTAATTTTTGTCTATGTACACGGAGCAGATCCCATGCCATAGTGGCCTTCATTTCAGAAACGCTGGAGTAGGGGCTGTAATTCTTTAAAACAAACCTTGCTCTCCTCCCATGAGGAATGCAATGGGGGTTTTGCTGAATTCAAGTTTCCGGCATTTGCCCTGCTCTTTCGCCATGTGTTCGGACATTTTATTACTTTGGTGTCTCTTCAAGACCATTTCTAATGTGCTGATTTTTCATTTACTAGTTTATAAACCTGTCCAACGTGTATTATAATTAAATGAACGCTCCAGATCATGGTTATGTACATATATCTTTCCTCAATTAAGCCTGAGGTTTCTTAGCGCTTTATCGAGTTGACACACATGACACCGCACCACCAGTGCTAATAGCTCGCTTGGCTTTCACCACCCAGGTGAATCGGTTTTGGCCAGGCAGTTAATTGAATCAAGTGACAGACAGACAGACAGACAGACAGACAGACAAAGTTTTTTTCATGTTTAAGTAGGCCAAGAAAGACTGGCACCTTTATCAGGGGACATTAAGCATTTTCGAAACAACTAGGCCTGGCTGAGATGTACGGTAAATGAAAAGTGAACCAGTATTACTTGATCGTCTTGGACAACAGCATTGCCTACATGTTTACTGACTCTTCGTTGGCTTTCCCTAGAAGCTGCAGTCCCTGTACTTGGCAATGAGAAATAACCTGCAGATCCCTGATAGCACTACACTGGCAATCCAATTGGGTCTGTTGTTCGCATGCCAGTACCCCTCGTTCTCCCGTGGTAGTGAGGCAGGAATCTAAAACTCATGTAGTTTTCTCCCGCACTTGTGAATATGTTTCTACTTCTTAATAAATGCCAGTCTATTCTTTCATCTGGAAATGTCATTACCTCCAAATGTGTATTAATTTTTTTTCTACAGTACAACATAGTGTCCACAGTCTATATGGTTAAGTGGCTGCAAGCAATCATTGCTGAAGTGTGACATAAGGAGCTGCAGGCATTCTGTTATGTGTAAAGGTATTTCTAATGTTGTGTGTGTGTTTTATTATTTGTCTAGTCATAATGCTTGTAGTGATGGCTGACAGTTCTCTAAATAACAGACCTGAGTGTACACGACAGGTAAGAATAAGCACAAAATTTATTTTATAATGTTAGCTCTCAGGCATCCCTTTTTTTAAAATCCACACTTAGTGGAATGTATATGGTGCCACAAAGTAATGTGCCAGATCACAGCACTTTAATCTCATGCAGCAGGCTAAAGCTTTCTCTGGGGGGACTTATGAATCGGGCACTACGGCACGATCCCAGACTCTGGTGACCTATAACATGCACAGTACATGTTAGTAAAATATGCACGGCAAACTAAAGGTGACACTCAAAGATGGAAATTACATTGTGAGAATGATGGTAGCTAGACAACAGTACGTTGACCATCAACAGGCGGGAAAAACTTACCTTTGCTTGAGTTCCACTGTGTTAAAGCACCACTTGGATACATCAGGATGAAAGTCTGATATACTTAAGGGACATTTGGCAGGCTGCTGCTAGTAGGCCACAGAGCGCTTCTCTGAACCAATGCTTCCTGTAAAATCAATTGAATAATAAGAAGCGAATCATGGAATTAAATACTATACAAGATCTACCTTACGCACTTGCTGATTAAAACTCTACATATCTCTACACATGCAGTTTTAAGGCGTAACAGTACAATAATCGCTATCCTTGTGATGATTTATCACATGGCTGTTAACCCCATGAGATTGCAGTAGTGTTCCTTGAAAATGAAAATGCACGTATTCTAGCTCTTCTTCACAAAAAACATCAAAATGTGTGGCAAATACAGTGCAGCTTCTTCACGTAAGGTGTGCCTACAAAACATCTGTTCAATTAGGAAAATCTTAGCTGGTGGTCAAAAAAATTCCGAGGAATCCTCAGTGATCACTCAAGCGATACAAAGACAAAATCCCAGGCCTTTTGTAGTCAAAATATGACTTTGGAGTCTGAACACTGAACCTTTAGTGGTAGAATGGGTCTTTTGCTGCCATTGTCATTACTGTTCAGTCATGAGCATGACCGACTTCTATCATAATTCTGTAAAGTGTCCTTCTCTTACTAGCATAGTATCTATTTCTAAACCCACTGCACTAATTTTAGAGTTGCAATCTCTTTTGCTTAGTCATGATCGCATTGTAGGACATCATGTCATGCATGTGACAATAACTTGTGTCGCATCCTTAGACCTGTACCTTTCATTAGGCAATCATCATGACCTTTCCCATAGCAGTAGTTCCTAATTTTTACTTTTTGTGAGGTATGATTGCCATGCTTTAATTATGCTTGTGGTCATTATCATGATGTGCTGTGTCAGTGTTATCTGAACCTTGTGTGGTGTAGAGACATTGACTTGTGACCCTTTTATTCACTTTTCAGTTTTTTGTCTATTTACCCACCTGCATTGTGAGGCTAATGAGCATGATGAAGCATTGCTCTCATGTTCATTATGATTAGTAATGTCCATCTTATATTTAGACACATGGCACATATGATGTCCACACTGGTTGGCAGTGCACGGTATTTGTGCTCTTTGACTAAGAGTTTACCATGGAAGACATTACAAAACTCTGCATAAGTGAACTTAATAGTGTTCCTAAGGAGGAACAACAAAATGGGTTGTGCTGTTCTGCTTAAAAGGCCTGCAACTACAGAAGTAATGCTTTGTGGGTGCCCAACCACAAAAGTGCAGGCAGTCAAACAAACGTCCTCATAGTACCAGGGCTTTGCATTGGTATGCAAGTGATAAGCTTTGGCATGTTCCAACGTTAGCAATTCCAAGGTGTATTAGTGGTAACTACAACCTAATGTTGCTACACCATCTTGAAGAAACATAAAAGCGCACAGAACACACGGACGAGGAGAGGCACAAAAAAAATACGCATGCAGGCGCTACTTCCAACACCCTTTATCATTGCAATAACCGTGCTACTTATACACCAACTAATCTGCCATATCCTGTGCACATAAGTCTGAGGTCATCAAAACCTGACACAATCCAAAACAGTGTTGTCATACTCAGATAATCAAATTCTTGTTTTTGTCACTGAAATTTATGGCTTGCTCAAACACATTTCACCCACCTTTACAATCTCTTGTGCCTCGATAATCTCCCTTGTTAGCTAATTTCTGTTCCGGCGCACTGTTCTACACATGTTAAACAATGGAACACAACCACAATCCTTACAATGCATTGCAAAAAAATCACCAGCCATGTTCTTGACATTAGAACTGTGCTCAATTATGCACTCATTAAGCCTACAGCCGGTTTAGCCAACATAGCTGCGACCACATGTCAACGGTAGGCAATAAACAACACATTCAGCGCATCCACAAACCTGTTGTCTTTTGTGCAGTTCTTTCCGCTGCCATGATTCCTGTGTGCGTTTGGAGTCGTGACCTTTCCAGCTTGTTTGGTGCTGACAAAACTACATGGACGTTTGCTCGCTGAGCAATTTTTTTTAAATTGTGGGAGGCCATGTGTATGTAAGGTAATACACTTACGCAACTGCTTTGCTGTTGTTTGACCAACAACTTTTTTCAAGTCTCGAGATATGCTCAGCCACAGAGACTACTAAAATCTGGGGATAGGCAGCATCAGTCAGTCTCATTTTTGTTGGCCGTAGCTTACAGCAGCCGAGCGATGGCACGAATTCATTAAGGCATTCTTGAAACTACTGCCCTCTTTACCAGTTTTGAATCAGCCAAGTCGTAAGCTACTGCCCTCTTGAATGAGCCGAGTGGTAAGAGAGCAGTGCCGTACTTGCACGTGGCTCGTAACACCAGCAGGAGCCACTGAGACTTCACTAGTCTCTGTGGTTGGGCGTATCTTGAGACTTGAAAGGTTGGTCAAACACCAGCCAAACAGTTTGAGCGAGGGAGTCACATAAGTGTGTTACCTTACATATACAAGGCCTCCCAGAATATGAAAAAAAATTCTGAGCGAGCAAACGTGCACATAGTCTTGTCAGCACCAAGCAAGCTGAAAAGGTTGTCCAGGGTCACGGCTCCAAACCCACACAACAATCGTGGCTGCAGAAAGAACCACACAAAAGATGAGAGCTTTGTGGAATGTTCTGAACGTGTTGTATATTGCTCACCATCGACACATCATCACATCCATGTTGGCCAAACCGGCCGTTGCCTTAATCAGCGCTTCAGTGAGCAGAGTGATCTCGCCTTGTAGCACGGTTGCATGTTTGCTGTGCCTTGAACTATCTAACATAAACACAAGGACGGGGAACAAAAACTTGCAAATGAAAGCAATGCCACATACGTCTAAACAAAGCTTACAATAAAGACATCAAGAGGTTTCTTGAAACATGCAGAGCTTCCCCTTGATAACTGCACATGAAGCCATGCAAGAGCTCCTTAAACTGCAGCCAAAAGACCTGCCCTTGCAACAATGGACGGTTGCAATGGATGTATACTCTAACAGCAACTTGAGAGGAAGCAGTTTCTAACCCTTAGCTCTCTCTTTTGTCTACAATAGCCAGCAGTCAAGTGCTCTGATGCGGCAGTGTCGACAACTATGCTGAACAATGTGCAACAAAACATTAAATGAAGCTGCTTTTTCACTACAAACGTTCCTTTAGCGGGCTCACCACCACAGTAGTGGTAGAAAAAGAATTGCACAGTGGAAGAAAATTTCAACTGGCGCATGTCCCTGTACCCGCCCTTGTGAATGTCTTCTTTCGCGCAACCATTTTGTTTCAAAAATTTGAACTACATACATCAGAGAGAAATGCAGCTGAAAATAGCAGCAGCAAACAGGATAGATTTTAGTGGCCACATTCATATATATGATCACTCAATTTATCAAGGTGATGACTACGTTGTGCTTTAGGTTTATCATTAGTTTTACAAACCAAGGAGCTTTTGTAACATTCGGGCATAAGCTTCATGTAATATTTCTCCAGAATTCTCTTTGTAAGGTGGCACAAACGACCACTATCGACATAATTCGGTGGAGCAGTTAGCCATTTTACAGGTGCATCAGTAACTGACAAGTTCAGGAATTTATACACACACCCCTAACACCCTCTCAGTTAGATCCCCACGCACCCCGAAAATTTTCTGGATAACCAATGACGTGGTATTCCTCCCCCCCCCCCCTGCACTATTGTTATGATTGCACCACAGTAACCCCACCCCCCCCAATAGAAATTCTGGATAAACCCATCACAAGCACAATGGTTTGTGTGAAATGTAAAAGGCCTAAAAACCTACAAATGCCTTGGTTATTAAATGCAACCTAGCAGCTAAATCACGTGTGTAAAGTTGTTACCTTTGCACTGATTGAGCTGTACATACCTTTCTAGTCTACTTGCTGCGTAACATCGCTCATTGTTTCGGCAGTGACCATTTCCTCGTTGATGTGACCTTCACGTCATATCTGCGACAGATGCACGAGTTTATTCCTGTGATTATAAAGAAGATTTTAGCATTCAGCACATGAAGTATACTACTCGTAATCAACTAAACTGACTCTTAGCATGTTTTTTTTTTCGAAGCTTTTTCTATGCCTGCACTAACTCCTTGGGTGAGCATTTGTTGGTCAACTCTTTATCGAGCTCTTTTATTTTTTGCACTTTCAAACAAAAGCTACCGTCTTAATGATTTAATTAAATGAATAATTGAACCTTGGTTACTGCAAAAAGGACAAAACAATGTTTTGCACATGCTCACAAGTATACCTATCTAAATTCCGTACTTCATTAAGCTGACACATCCTTGGAATGATGAAAACAATGCACCCACCTGAGCTTTCTCAGACCAACGATGTACAAAACGAAACTTCTGAATAATTTTAGTTTAACCAACTTCTGTGGGCGTAGGGCAGCTAGTTCACGCGAACAAGATCTTCGGTGGTGATCACACACCCAAGGAGATATATTTTATTTTCAATGAATCGGCGGAATTTTCAAGCCATTAGACCAGAACAATTATAAGTGCCTCGTCGAGCCGATCCTATATAACATGCTGCAGAGTTCCGTCAGTACTGCTGCTCTGTTAATTGCCAGTGAAGGAACAGTAACGATGTGAATCGGTTTTAGGAACAGAAACTGTTGTATATAAAATAGAATTTTACACGCAGAGATTTCACAAAAACAGCTTCTAAGTCCTTTTCTAAGGACGATTCTTTGCTCGGGCCGCTCCCTCATCGGTGCGCGGTTTCCGCTCGACACCGCGGTGAGACGCACTTTGACCCGACGGTAAACATACGAGAGATGGAAGCGCAGCCAGATCTCACGATATACGTGTGTAGATTGTGTCGTATTTCGGCGCCGCAGCGCACCTGGTCAGTAAAAAGATGTTCGCGGACCACCACCATCACAAAAGGAGGAATAGACACACGGAGCGACCGTGCTTCAGTTCCGACAGCGGTTCTGACAAGCCGAAACGCACGCCATCACAACCGCTCACCTGGCCACGCGTATGCGAGAAATATTTTGTGCACGGCCGCTGCTCTAGTATCCTCTTATAAAGAAACAAAGTAATTTTTTATCTCATGCTACCGTTTCAACACAAACAAAACTGTACCCTCCTCTACACAATGTCTACTTTCGAGTATTCTCAAGCATACAGTTTAAAACAATTGACATAATATCATCCGCTCTGCGAAGCTAATAAGCGCGAAGTGAAAACCCAATGAAAAGAACCGCTGAAGTTCCAAGTCATGGCCAGAGGTGCCTGCAACATTTAAAGTAATGATTCACACTGCTGGCCTTATAAGTGTACATACATCGTTACAAATCGTCTACATGTATACATGCTGCACCTAATATTGTGCGAAAACTGAGGACCCTTTGGCAGTCCCTGGGCCGTAATATAGTTCCCTCGTACGTCCACTATATATGCTCTAACGATCACGAACATTCTATTCCACACTTCGCTGAACATGCACAAAACCATTGCGTAATATATAACTACCAAATGAATAACGACTGCAAAGTGAACACCTAGTGCTCAGTGGCGTAGGCAGGCATGGGCTGACCGGGCTGAAGCCCCCCCCCCGAAATTTTTCCGGCCGGTGCCCCACTGCCTATCTATGCTGGCCCATCACATATACGAACAAAGGTGTCCACTCGGCGAAGGTGCGGCTACGGGCATTCGCGTCTTTGTGGTGGGCTTAAAAACGAAGAACGCGGCTCTTTCAACTTGCAAAGGAAGTTATCACTCTATGGCGGGGAAAGTTGTAGCTTGTCTGCAGGGGACGGTGCTGGCAAACGAGGGGCATATGTCATTTATTGGCAAAGGATGCGGCGATAAGAGACTGAAAGGGGAGCTTGCAGTCTTTGCAGCACAGCACTGCGGCAGGCAGACGCTTCTGCAATGTGTTGACAATTAGCTCTCTGCGGTGATGGAAGAACATTGCGAGTCTGCGTACCCGGAAACATGCGTGGTTTTGTTGCGGGTGAAACGTTCGTAGGCCAAGGTCATCGAGCTAGCGAACCAAACACAAAGCAAAGTACGCCGCTGTTCCCTGTGCAACGCCTTCTGTGCCGCCCGATCCTTCTTCCCCTCTTATTCCTGTTTCTGTGGGGCGCTGACGCTTTTGGTACGTTGTATGCGGTCGCGTGGGGAATGTGGCGTACAGTGAATGCGTCTTTTTTTTCTTTTTGAGCAGTGCCCCTACATGGGTGGCCCAATACAGCTTCGCTTTCGTCATTTTTCTTGACGACTTACACATGGTAGCAACGTGCGCTCACGCGTGTCCCCTTGCGAGAACGATGCCCCAGAGAGAGAAAATTTCAACCAACCTTCCGAGTGGACAGCACTGCTTTGCAGTGCTATCCACAAGCTAGTAAACTACGGAATAACGAGTCGACAAAAAGACCGCGCTGCGGTTCATCGCCGAGCGTGCACAAGGGTCAACAACTCCGCTACCAGCAGGCGGTGGTCGCGACATTCATTCAAGAAGGGGTGACCATATTCGTATCGTCGCTTTCGCGGCAATATGTCTCAAGGACAGCAGTAGCTCTCCGTTTTCTGGCGAAGCTCATCTTCGCAGCGCCAACAAATGAGCGAGACCTCGAATGCTAAGTCATTTTCTTCAACTGATTTGTACTTACATGATACCTTATATCCTCTGACAATACAGTGGCTTTTTAACGTGCCTACGAGATGTGGATTATATGTGATTATATGTGACCTCGCGTAGTAACGGAGCGAAAGAAGTTGTTTACATCAGCCCCCATGTTTTTCAACAGCAACCTAAGTGACAGCGAAATAAGAAAGTAAGAACGTACAAAGCCCGATGAAGGTCATAGGGCGTGTAAGAACCATAAGAAAGCTTTCTTTTACAAACTTCTTTTTAACCTTGACGTGTCTAAATCGAGCGCTATGGATGTAATATTGTCAACTCAGTGTAGCAAGCGATCTCGTAAGGTTAAAACACATGACCTTTCAGTTTGCAAAACCAGTGAGATACGGCTAGTAGTAGTTGATAATCTAGTATTTGTCGATGCTAGTGCTGCATCAAGTGAGTACATTTGTGAACTTCGTAAGTTAGAAGTTTACGGCGAACGTAATTGATACAGGAAATATTGGGCCTAATACCGACCCTTGTGCCATTGTGGCTCCCCGAGGCGCGTCGGCGGGCCGAGACACGGGCGAGACACAATCCTATTTTTCGACTGCCGCTGCGGTCAGAGAATCGCTGGGGCTTTCGTTACCCGCGAGTTCTGCGGCAACCTCGCTTTGACAGCGGAGCTGACGTTTGCGCGGCGGCCCCAGATGAGAGTGTGCATTAGTCGGCGATCTTGAAGAAACAGAATGTCGACGCCAAAGCGAACCCAGCGCGCTCATAAGTGCTTGAATAAAGCCATCGGAGCATCCCCGGTATGCTTCGATCACCGAGCAATGCAGTAAGTAGAACTGCTTCTCGTACGCGCACATCCGACCGGCCACAAAGGAGGGACTGCCTACAGGCGCGTCTTTTCACCAGGCACTTCCAGCCTGTGGGCGCCTAGACGGTGCCAAATTGCTTGCACCTGGAGTGCTTCGGAATGGAAGCGGTGGTAGCTAACGCTCGTTACGATAATCTGTACACAAGTGTCGCCGGTTAGGCTGTCCGACGTCCTGTCCGAATGTCGAGTTTTGTGTATGTTTATATTTTGCTTTTTATATTTTTGGAGAGGAGCTGGTACTGCGTTACACTGTGGAGGCGAGTCCCAAACAATGGTCGCATGGCGGGTTGGACTGGTGCGATTTCTACCGGCGACGTTGCCGTAGACAACCATTAGATAGACGCCCTGGTGAGGCGGGCTGTCGGAGAGAAAAACTCGTCTCGGGACAGAGGACAGGGTGGAATTTTGGAGATTCGGGAGACTCGAAGAAAGGCCCTCTGTCGTGTGAAGAAGTAAGCTTCGTTTGCTATATCTCGTGCAAGCCTGGCCGTTCGGCTCTCCAATCTCGGAGAGACGATGTAGTCTGCGAGAGCACGATGCGAGCAGCAATGATCGGGGAGAATCCGTGAGCCATGGCGCCTTCGAGAGCACCCAAGGACCAGTCCACAGGCCGGCGACGACACCTATGCGCCGATGGAGCCCACCCAGATAAGCGTTGTCTTCGTTGGCGGCAGCAAGCGCACTTAAGACATTGCGCCGTTAGTTTATGAGCTGTTTTACCCATTGTATCTGCCGTTCATTGATGAGTTTGTTTCCGCTGTTAATTCCTGTGCTGCACTATGCGTTTACGTTGCTCTTTGCCTTGCATCATTACGTTCGCTACTAATTGTTAAGTGTATACTTCGATCATGTTCACATATTAAATTCCATGTTTTGATGGCTTAATTAAGACTGTTTCCTCTTCCCGGCCCCAGCACGAATCCGGTTTGGTTAAATGGTTGTGGAGGTGTGTGGCCAGAGGGGGTGATTGCGTGAAGCATTTCGAACGGAGTCGTAGCGTAGTTGTGGTACTTGTGAATTGTTGCGGCTTAGAACCCCCTCCCCCTTTGCGCGAAGTAGGGACATCTCAACATTCCGGAGTTCACCTCAGTGAGTTCCAAATAAGATTTATTGATTGCAACTTGCATTCTGCATGCCTCGAAGTAAATGTAGGATTAAACTGGCGTTAGTCCCAGTAGCACCATGGGATTTTTAATTTATCTGGCTAGAAGTGTGAAATGACAAACCACATAGGAAGCTTTTTAAATATTAAGAGATATTTTAGCACGTTTTTCAGCTTAACAAATGTGTCAGTAATTATTCTTGAAAGGGCCAGGATGGTGGTGTTTGTGAGTTTAGTGGAGACAAAGCCATGTTTTGGGAGGCCTACAATGTTAATGAGGACGGCATTTTTCTGTAACGCAATAGACTTAATTCTTTTAAAAAAGAAGTGGTAATATGTTCACGACAGATAGATCTGGAGCGGCTTATAATCACAATCGCAGGCGAATCTCTGTTCTTCCTGCAAATGTATCGAAAATTTGGTAAAAGAAGCGCCTGTATAATGTAGCGAACAGGTAAGTTTCGGTGAGAAATCCATAAAACGAAATATATACCAAAATGTCGTCCTGTATGTCTACTAGCATGTTAAGTTGGAGAGAGTCTTCCGGAATTTATCAGGACAACGCCACGATCAATTTATAAAGTGTTTCAAAAAATGTGTTTGTTATACGTCATTTTCAGCTTACCTACCTCAGGTATGCTGCCCGCTGTTCCCGGCTGCGCCTGCTATCACGAATTCTTTACAGCATTTCATGCCTATGTGTACATCGATAATTATACTTTATTTTGAAATTATCACAAAGGTAGTAGCGTGCGCAAGTGACGAATCTTCGCGGTGGCGGGGAAATAAATGTCTTTCTACTAGATTTCGTCGATACATTGCATTCTGTAAATGTTTTGAATGGGCGAGAGTATCGTTATTTCGGGACCCAGTTGATATGACAACTGAAGGCTGAAGTAGTTCGCAGATGCTGAACGAATGTATACTTATTGGGCGACGGTCCGCGCAAATGCGCCGCGTGCACATTTTCGTTCCGAAAAAAACAAATATATATATATATATATATATATATATATATATATATATATATATATATATATATATATATTGTAAGTTCTTAGCCAAGTTCTTAGCTGCTTTCGGCCCGCTTCCCCATGTGTGCGACCATGCCAGACGTCTCTCCGCCACGAACGACCAGATAACACACAACGACTCTGCTGGTGCACCCAGGAGCTCTTCAGCAGAAAAAATCGTGGACTGCCCTGGTACGGAGGCCAGCTGCCTCTCTGTGTGCGGCTCGAGTTCTGCGCCGGTGAGTGGCGGTGGAGCAAGTTTTCCAAATACTAGAGAGCAGCCTGGGATACGGTCCTCATGCATGCCAGTGTCCAGGCGCATGGGTGTGCCGACTCCGGTAGGGCTGGATATTCCGCGACTTCAGGAACTATCACCATCTCTCGAGACCGACAACGATCTTGACGACAAGAACCATGATGAACAGGACATGACCGTTTGTACTGGCAATACGTCCCCTGAAAAGGCTGAGCCAGCTCTGTCTTCAGTACACTCGCTTAACGACTGTACAGACATTCCTTGTTTGCTGAGCAACACCTCGCTGAAGATCGCCGCAGTCGTCCAAGACAAGCTTGTGCAACCTGCCATTCATGGAGTTGTTAAACAGAAAAACGGAGGACGGTTTGCTTCACAAGGCCGGGCCAGGCCCGTTAATTCGAGATGCATAGAGAACTCTACACAGCCGACGCCATCGAACTGCAAGTGGCGTCGCCCTACAAAACGGCAGCGTTCGTCGTGGGAGCCTACGATAGGGCTCCAAGTTACTGCAGCTCAAGGTATGCTACACCTGGCGGCCAACTACGGAAAGCACGCTGCTCTGTCTACTGATCTGCGACGGAAAAGCACCAGGCGAAAAAAACTCCCGCTGCGACATTGCGCGCGACACTCCCTCCCAGAGACACGTCTGGCAGCTTGCCAGGGGAAGTCGCAGCATGGTAAAGACCTTCGACCACCATTGCATAGTAAATGTCGCCTGCTGAATGTGCCCTTGGTGGCCCCGCGAGTCAAATCACAGCATCGGCAATTCCTGCAACGACCACCGCGACACAGCCAGTGCAGGCCCCCTGAGGATTCCTTCCGAATTCTCCAGGACAGACCCGGACAAACCACAGCAAGACAGAAAACGACAGACCACGGCAAGCCACCACGCACCGGGACCAATTCCGGTAACGGCTACATAGGCACACTCAGTGCCGGCCACCAGAGGTTTCCGTTGCTCAAACCCAAGTCGGGGCGAGGCCGAGACAGTCCAGCGCGACACAGTCAGTGCCGCCCTCCAGAGACAGTTTCGCCCGTTACTGTCACTCGCAGTCGTGGCCGAGTGTAATGTATAAAAACAGAGAGCTCGCCATGCATAAGACGCTCGCGCTAGAAGAGCGCAGGGTAAGAGAAGCAGAGGAAGACGAGGAGCCGAATAGAACAGCCGGCCTGTAGCTAAGGCGCTGTGTCTACGTCTCGTTCTTTATTACAATATATATATATATATATATATATATATATATTGTAAAGAAGAGAGACGTAGACACAGCGCCTTAGCTGCAGGCCGGCTGTTCTATTCTCCACGTCGTCTTCCTCTGCTTCTCTAGCCCCGCTTTGCAAGCGCGAGCGTCCGAGCCCCTGTGCAGCTTTTCGCCATTACAATATATATATATATATATATATATATATATATATATATATATATATATATACAGTGAGGCTCCGTCCATCCTGTCCGTCCAAAACTACTAGCCCCCCCCGAAAAAAATTTCTGGCTACGCCACTGCTAGTGCTCAATCGCGAACCATAAGAATGGCGCGCGTCGAAATCGCTCTGCGATTTTCTATCAGCACACCTTGTTTTGTCTACAATCATGCACAATACTACGACAACGGCACGAATTGTTCTAATTATAGCTGCGCAGTGCGGGGATCGAAGCAAAACGGCAAATACGAAGGCTATCTTTACACACTTTCCCGCCTTTCTTTCGGTGCGTCATATATATATATAGGACTCTACAGCAACTCCAACAGCTTTAGCGACCGCAGTGGTTAGCACAGGGCGAAAAGGATGAGAAATCAATCACTCACCTCGAGGATTCTGAGAAAAAGAACAGAGACCGCCACTAAACAGCAGCAGCACAGTTGACGGTACATCCACCAGCGAGCAGACACTTAAGCCACGCCACGACTGAAGTTCACGTTGGCGCGTACGCGCTGCCCCGGGCTGTGGCGGGGGGGCGCCCTCTGTTCACGCTTGTTGATATACAAGGTGAACCGCTGACGGACAGTGTGGAATGCTCTTCTCGTGAAGCGGTTGAGTAAAACTGACAAGGTTAATTGCTGCTGCAGGTCAATCAGCAAAATTGTGCGTGCAACCATACATTTCGAGGCATAGTGGAAAACTGTGATTTTATAGCACATATCCATATTGTTTTAATGAACCTGGTTCCGTTCTGCCCTGTGAAGGAGGGAGCGTCCTTCTTTCGATTTAGTGAGCCATTTATTTTGCTTCTACGTAGGTAGCGTGCATGCTCTGAAACAACGCATAGGTGTGCTTTTTTTCCTATGGTCGGACCGATCATTTCCTGCTGGAAAATCACGGAATTTTTTTACAGTGTGAGTGCTCACCGCTGTACATGGAAAATGAACGACTCATGCAGCAGGGATGCACAATACACTAGAGAAAATTGCAGAGGCACAAGAAAGAGCTCGGAACATTAGACTGACCGCCACGCAATCAGGAAGAGACATCCTCAAGCGGATTGGCGTCCAAAGTGCCGCAATGGACAATAATTACAGAAAAATTCCCAGAGCTCTGCCGGAGAATATCACACTGATGCCTGTTCCAAGGAATGTGCACCACATTTATAACGTGGGCAGAGGGAAAGCTAGGGCCAAAGCCCTGCTGGAAAAAGCTAAGAGTAAGCCTGAAGACTTCTCATTCGTCGACGCCGCTATCATCCCCAATAGACGAGCCTTCACAGCGGTCCTTCGAAACGGCAAAGGTGAAGTTGTCAGCTCGGCTTCCACGTACACCACACAGCCAGAAAATGCAGACAAAGTGGCCATGGCATAGGCAGTTTTAGACTCAAAGAGATCTACGATCCACAGTGATTCTAGGGCAGCCGTCCGAGCATTTGCAAAAGGCGTCATCTCTAGAGAGGCCCTGACCACTCTCGACTGAAAGGTCGCCAAACCCCCCACAATCATCTGGTTTCCTGCTCATATATGGGAGAAATCAGGGGTGCTCCCGCGAACCTCAACAAATCTGCCCACAATGCTGCACGAGGACTCGCCAACCGTGTAGTTACAAGGCAGCGCGATGCTGAGGGTTCAGACTGCAGGGACCAGATGCTGACGTACAACGAGCTAACCAAGCAGTTCTACTTAGGGCGCAGGGTCTTTACCCTTCCACACAGTAGACTAAATAGAGCTCAGGCGATTATGCTAAGGCTCTTACAAACAAGAACCTACCCGAAACCGCTATTAATCAACAAAATATATCCGGACTTTTCTACTCCTACAACATGCGATAAATCCAACGCTTCCATGGATCTCAGCCACATGCTCGGGCGCTGCTACGCGTTACACAGCGACAAGGACAATAATGAAGAGCGGTGGGACGGAGCTCCACGCAGTCTCACGTTGGAAGAGCAGCTATGGGGAGGCCATCGGGCCCGCGAAGCGGCCGGAAGACTATGCCTTTCTGTCCCAACGTGGGCGCGGCCTAATGGACCTTAATAAAGTTTTTCAATCCATACATCCATCGATCCCGTCCTGCAAAGGTGATTGCGCGGTTTTCATATCACACATGGCGCTTCGAATGAAGTCACACGGTTCTTTCGAACCATTTACTACCTAATCTTTACCGGGAAGGCGTTGTAGGGTTCAAAGGCGCCTTATCATCCTCCATGCGGTTTTGATGCTTCTCTTTTGATATTTCTCTTTGGGGTTTCGGGCATTTTCTTTTCTTGCGCACAGAAGTGACACAAGGTTTTTTTTAGTTAAGATTTTCTTAGTCTAGTCAAGTAAGCTGCAATTATGTTTATCTTCTTTCAACACACAATACTAGTTTCCACAACTCACACATGATGTTTTAACGAAAAGGCCTTGTTTGGACAGCACATTTATGCCCGAATACTGAGCTCTGTGTTGTATGCCCGACTCCAAGGAAAGATATGCCTTTTGCCTTGAGTTATTGAGGTGCTGCTTCCACCTACCCCATCTTGAAAGCTTTTGAGATAATGCCACCAGGTGACTCCATTTATTCAGGGCAGTGCGGAACACAGAAAATGAAGCTCCAGAGAGGCTCCGGGCAATAGGAGACACGGATAAGCAAAATACATTCATGCCAGCTGGTGACACTGCGCGAAGCACAGGACGGTAGTAAAGGGCGGACAAACTACAATGCTGTGGCCTTTGTAATGACCTCTATTCTGTCCCTTGTGCTCCTCCAGTACCCACAGTGATCAAGTAAACAGTGTTGTTTGTCAAACGCGGATAGACGCGCGTTGGGGTTGTTGCAACTGTCCAGGCACATGCTTTTCCTTTGAGGTGTCCGTGCCTGCGCAGGCTCTCCGTTTCTTATTTTTATGTTTTTTTCCTCTCTTCTGTTCTCGGAGTGTGTCATTTTTTATTCAGGTCTGAGAGGCACCGCCGCGACGTGCCCTTCCCGTGCGTGCTGATGTATACGCTTCCCTCCAAGCCTGCTCAGGGAGTGCCTTTTTTGTTATACCGGCAGTAAGCCTGTAAAGCGTGACACTCCGTGAAAAACAATGGCTTTTCTGTTCTGGAAAATTTACCGTAATCTTGCGAATTACAAAGCGTCCGGACATGTGCATTTCTTTCGCCCCATTGGCGAAGAATACGACAAGAAAAGGTGAAGCAAGCAATATGTAACTAAAATAATACTGCTTGCGCGTCACTGTATTTTCTGCAGATAAACATACGAGTAAAGTATTGCATTATGGCTTAATTACCACTCAGCCTCATAACTAGAAGAGAAGCTCAGGGCAAGATGGAAGCCTGAATCGATGAATAGATGGCTAAAAACAATTGAGAACAGCGAATGTAGCAGGAGACAACGTTTCAACAAATGCACTTGTCTTCGTCAGGACGGAAACGTCCTGACGTTGTGGCAAGTGTAGTTGCCACAACGTGCGACATGCGGACTTGCCATCCTGAGGAAGACAAGTCCACTTGTCAAAGCATTGTCTGCAGCGACATACCCCGTTGTACATCGTTCTTTCCATTTGTTGATGCACTCGGTATCGTGATAATGATGCGCATGTGCACACATAAAATGTTTTTACTACATGTGCTTATTTAGACACTTCCCATCTGTGGAATACAGGTTTCCAATTGTACACGCTGTCGTAGAAGGATCACTGGCACCAGCTATAAAATCGCCAGCTACGGGAATACTGTCCAGATGAAGGTTCCGGGAATAAAACACTAGCTGCAGTAACGACGAATCCAAGCATATCCTATTCTCTTTCGTTTCTGGAACCGAATCTTCTCGGGTTCGGTTTGTCTGTGGAAGTATACCAGAAGGTGTCAAGAGTTATTCACGCTGCCCGCCACAAAATAGGTGTCAGAAAGCACTCATTTCACGCCAGAAAATGCGATCTGTTTCTAAGCGCCCGTGACATGAAGTACAAATGTGGAAAAGAAGCGACCCGCTTCACTGAGACGGCCGGTGTATAGCGCTTGCGAAATGCCTCCACCTCGTAAGTGGTTTCACACTTAGGCCTTCTTTGCGGCATGTACACATTTTATACATCAATGCGAGTGTGTAGCAACGAAAGTAAAATGAAAGCAAAGGAAGAAAAACGTGATTTGAAGGGAACAGGTAGTAATATTGATCGTCTTTCATTGTCAAGGGGCGATCGACTGGTGGTGCTAGGCGGCTAAACCGAACGACGTGTGTTCCATGGCAGCTGCACTGGTCGCATTTACGGTGGCAGTGAATGTGCAAGAATCCTGTGTACTCTGCGACGTCAGTGCACGACAAAGAGCGCCGGGTGGTCAAAGTTTCCGTAGCTCTTCACTATTGCGTTCCTCATGTAACCATAGTGCGGTTTTTGCGTGTAAAATTCTAGCACTTATATATCGGTGGACAAGTCACTCCTGAAAGAAATCTTCACACAACACCAGCATTGGAGGGTATTTCAGGTGGCACCAGAAATAACCTGTTGGACAAGCTATACCGAAGAGAATGCGCCTTGAAGCATTCCGCACTGTGCCACACAGCGTGGCATAGATGATGTAAAATTGTAGAAACATATAGCAATATTGCAAGCGTGAAATATTCGAGTAGATGAGGAGCAGACGCTCATCTGCATACGCATTTACCTCAAGAGGTAAGGAATTTACCTCACCAGGAGTATGATATTCAAACACCTTGATAACAGTGTAAGAATAGTTTAGGTGATGACACTGCGCCCGGCGCAGTGTCTAGATTGTGTGCGCCGCCCGCGCTGCGTCCGTTTCGCGGCGACAGGTGGCGCTAACAATCGGAGGCTCCGTTAGATGAGGAAGGGGGCTCCGATATATCGACAATCGGGGGTTCGTTAGAATCGGGGGCTCCGATAGATGAGGAAGGGAGCAGCAGCTTGGGATGTGACCATAAACGCATAACTTTGCGAATGGGTTATGCAGTTGAGAATGCAATTGAGGTTATGAGGTTGCGGTTATGCAATTGAGAATCGACAGGAAGCATCTAGAATACAGAGGCAGGCAAAAAAAGAGCAGAGGCCACAAGACGAAGTCAAGCAAAAATGGAAATATATCTCGAGAAAAAAGCCCTGGTACAGAGTTTAGTTGAAGCCAAGAATAAAGTCCGAAGTGAACGGTGAATATCGGACATTCGCGAAAAGAAGGACGCATCTAGGCTTTTCTGGAACCACCTGAAATCGCTGGGTAAGAAAACTGTAACTATGCAACGGCATATTGTGGATGAAGAAGGAAATAAATTGGAGGGGTACGACGCACTGACATTCGAAACGCAACAGCCGATTCCTTTAAGAAGAATTACGAGCCTCCCTTTACGACGTGTAACAGTAGCAAGGAAGACCAAGTGGAAGAACTAGTTCTGGAAAACTTCAATTGGAAGAAGGCCGAGGAAAAGATTCCCAAACGCACAGCCACAGGATTAGATGGGGTTAGCATTACTGTATTAAATGAGCTCGGAAGAAACAGCAAAGAAGCCCTGTTAAAAGCAATTGAAAAAAGCTTACAGGACAGGCGAATACCGGACAGTTGGTATCAAAGTAGGATGAAGTTCATATATAAGGGCAAGGGAGAGAAAAATAACATTCGCTCCTATAGACCACTGGCCATTACATCAGTACTTTACAGGTTGGCGATGCAGGCAATTAAATTAAAAATGCAGATAAAGACAGAGCATATTCGTATTTTTGGCGAACTCCAAAATGGATTTCGAGTCGACAGGAGATTAGAAGATAACCTTTTCGCGCTTACGAAGTGGATTTAAATAGCCGGAAAAGAGAACAGACCTTTACACTTGGCATTTTTTGGATATTAAGGGTGCGTACGACAATGTAAATCAGAATATTTTATGGGGCATAATGAAAGAGGCTGGTATAGGGGATGACTGTAGAGAGCTCTTAAAGGAAATATACAGTGGAAATACAGTATGTGTGGATTGGGAAGGTATGGCGAGTAATGGTAGAATGGAAGTCGTCGATATAGGTAAAGGGTTGAGGCAGGGATGCCCGTTGTCCCCACTATTATTCATGCTTTACATGAGGAGAATGGAGAAAGGATTGGAGATGAGCAATGCTGGATTTAAGCTGTCACACAAACAGGCAAGTAGAGTGGTAGAAAAAAAGCTCCCTGGGTTGTTTTATGCAGACGATATTGTGCTATTCGCAGACAGTCGAACACATTTACAGGGTCTGGTTAATATATGTGGTCGGGAAAGTGAAGATTTAGGATTAAATTTAGTGTGACAAAATGCGGTTGGATGATATCCAATGACAGCAACGATCAGTCAATATCAA